>JAVXUP010003085.1:0-88198 GCA_033070095.1 Escallonia herrerae | reverse complement strand
GCTGTGAGAGACCGTGGCATAGCAGTTGATTAAGTAACATACCAGAGATCAGGCTAAGTGTTGTTATTGATCAACAGAACAACTGGAAGTTGCAAATTCAACTGAAGATATTTGTTAGTGTTATTAAATTTTCAATGTCAACTTAGATGATTTGGCACGCGTTTTATGCAGTTAGGTTTTCATTGTGTATGTGTATTTATAGTTTTTGGACGCTAAACTCAGCATCTATAATATGAATTGAAATTGCTTGGGTTAGGTTTTCTCAGAGATGATTGAATTTACTGCTCCAATGATACTAGTACTATTTAGTGACTATGGTATTTGATTACATTATGCTTGTTAGAGTTTCATTTATGAGAATGAGTTTCAAGTACAGTGAACTTGGATATTTGTTCTTGTACAACCGAAAGAAAACAATCGAAAGAAAATTAAGTCATTGCCAAGAAAACAATTAGTCTCAGCTCCTTGGACCTTACTAGTACTATTTCCGTATGTTTTACTTTTTTGTTTGAGTTATCTTTAAACTCATGTAAATACGCATATACATAAAAGAAAGAAACTGGATACTCGAGCAACTAGTACAAGCTACTTGATCCTAGGTCATTACCAAGCTCACGTCACATCTCTTTTTGTTTTTTTTTTCTTGAAAAAGGAAACATGGATAAAGAGTGGATGTGTCACTCAAGGGAATCTGAGACTTACGTTGTTGGCGTAGATATGTTTCTGAATTTTGCATTTAGGAATGTGGTTACAAGGTGGGGGGAGATATTATGTCCATGTAGGGACTGTGTGAATGGCATGTTTCAATCCCGTATTGTGTGTAGAGATCACTTGATTATTAGGGGATTTATGCCTAACTACACAGTTTGGAGGGTTCATGGGGAAGCTTTGGCCTCTTCTTCTGTTCAAAATGAGAATGATAACGAACCTGAAGTGGCTGGTGCTGGTATGCATGGAATGGTCAATGACATTTTTGTGAGTCGTCCGGGAGACCCAAGTGTCCAAGTTGCAAATTTCTATAAGTACATGAATGATGCAGAACAACCATTGTATCCGGAATGCAAGACCGAGACTAAACTATCATTTATTGTTTGGCTTTTCAACTTGAAGTGTGTGAGCAAGTGGACTGACAAGTCTTTTAATTTGTTACTTGGGAAGTTAAAGCAGATCCTTCCTGACGGCGAGACACTGCCGGCTAACTTGTATGAAACTAAAAAGATGATTGGAGATTTGGGGTTTAGTTACAAGAAGATTGATGCATGTCCAAATGATTGCATGTTGTACTGGAAAGAGGATAGCAAATTAGATTTGTGTAAAGTATGTAACAAGTCCAGGTGGAAGACAGTCCGAGGCGAGGCACGGACTGAAAATCTGCAATCGTCTACTGGGGGAAATAATGTTGCTGTGAAGCAGTTGCGTTATTTCCCCATAAAACCGAGGTTGCAAAGGTTATTCATGTCACCACAGACGGCTAAGTCGATGACATGGTTTCATGATAAGCGCCGCAAAGACGGGGTGTTGCGTCATCCGGCTGATTCGAAAGCTTGGGAGAATTTTGATAATTTACACCCTGCATTTGCTTTGGATCCTCGCAACGTTAGACTTGGGTTGTCTACCGACGGTATGGATCCGTACAACCATGGATCAAGTCATAGTATATGGCCAGTTACCCTGGTCGTTTACAACTTGCCTCCATGGATGTGCCTGCAACAACGTTATTTCATGATGCCTGTGTTGATACCTGGTCCAACTTCGCCGGGTAACGACATTGACGTGTACCTAAGACCATTAGTTGAAGAGCTGAAGATTTTGTTTGACGGGGTTGAAACTTATGATGCTTCAAGCAAGACTAATTTCACAATGCGCGTGGCACTCTTATGGACAATCAGTGACTTCCCTGCTTATGCAGTTTTAGCTGGATATAGTACCAAAGGTAAATTGGCATGTCTTGTTTGCCAAGGAGACACTCGTTCTTGTAGGTTACGTGGCAAGGAATGCTATATGGCACACCGGTCTTTCCTAGATCCAGATCACAAATACAGGTTTGAAAAACAAAAATTTAATGGTGAATGTGAATATAGACCACCTCCTGCTTTGCGCTCTGGGTTTGATGTGCTTGAAGAGGTAGATAATATCACTGTTACATTTGGGAAAACAAGTAAAAGTACAGTGCCTCGGGAAACCAATTGGAGGAAGAAGAGCATCTTTTTTGAACTGTCTTATTGGAGGACCCATCTTCATCGTCATAATCTAGATGAAATGCACATTGAGAAAAATGTTTGTGATAATTTGCTTGGAACCCTGTTGGGCGTTAAAGGAAAGACAAAAGATACTCTTAAAGCTCGTCTTGACATGAAAGATATGAATATAAGACGAGAATTGCATCCGATAGAAGTTGGTGATGACAAGTATAAACTGCCAGCTGCATCTTTTACAATGTCTAAGAATGAGAAAAAAGATTTTCTCAATGTCTTAAAGAATGTAAAAGTTCCGGATGGGTATTCTTCAAATATTTCCCGATGCGTCCATGTAAAAGAGGGCAAGATGTTAGGACTTAAGAGTCATGACTGCCATATCCTAATGCACCAGCTACTTCCTATAGCTTTGAGAGGGGCACTGCCTCTACAAGTATGCTCTGCTGTAATTGACTTGTGCCGTTTCTTTAAGGAATTATGGTATAAAAAT
Organism: Escallonia herrerae; assembly: GCA_033070095.1. Classification (NCBI taxonomy): domain Eukaryota; kingdom Viridiplantae; phylum Streptophyta; class Magnoliopsida; order Escalloniales; family Escalloniaceae; genus Escallonia; species Escallonia herrerae. The sequence goes on along the minus strand of JAVXUP010003085.1, from coordinate 85,513 downwards.
TACACTGTGCAAGACTTTGAACGACTAAATAAGAAAATAGCATTGATACTTTGTCGTCTTGAGATGATCTTCCCTCCATCCTTCTTCGATATAATGGTGCATTTGCCGATACATTTGGCCCAAGAGGCTATGATCGCTGGACCCGTACAATACCGCCAGATGTATCCATTTGAAAGGTTAGAAATTTTACGTTTGTATTCATTACAACTTATTGTAAAAAAATTCATGTAGCATAAGTTATGGTTTCCTTAGGTACATGTTCAAGATTAAAGGGTATATACGATGTAAAAGTCGTCCAGAAGGATCGATTGCTGAAGGGTTACTTGCGGAAGAGTGCTTGACATTTTGCTCTATGTACTTGGAAGGTAATCACCCTGTTTGGAACCAAAATCGGAGAAATGAAGATGGATATACTGAGGAAGTGGTTGGAGGCATACCAATGTTTCAACAAAAAGGTCGATTTCTAGGTGCCCCTTTGGCTATTGCTCTTGATGCCAAAGATAAGGAGATGGCACATCGATATGTATTGTTCAACTGTGATGAATTAGAAGTCTATCGTAGGTAAGTGGGCTTTATAATTATATTGGATTCAGTTTTGTATTAGTTAGATAATTTATTGTGTTTTGTAAATCTAGCACATTCAAGAAGAGTTGTGAAATGAAGCTGGGAAGACGTAAAAAGAAACCAACACCATGGGAAGTTGATAACGCTTTGAAAAAGGAATTCCCGAAGTGGTTTACATCCCATGTAAGTCTGTATATGTATATTTCTTATATATCTGTGTGTGTGCGCGCGCGCTCATAAGTCAATGCTTAATACTTGGTTTACAACTGCGTAGGTTAATAATTTGTGGGACGAGGTTTCAGAGGAAATACAAGCCCTTGCACGTGGTCCAAATGGTATAGGCAGGAGAGGTAGTGGCTACTTAATAAATGGGTACCGTTTTCATACAGAGAGTCTTGAACTGAAGCGAAAAACACAGAATAGTGGAGTCTACGTCTTAGCAGCGACACGCGGCTATTCTTCGTCTAGAGATGCAAATCCAGCTGAAGACGTCGTGGAGTATTTTGGTGTTTTAGAAGACATAATTCAACTGGATTACTTTGGAGTAAGAAATGTGGTATTGTTTAAATGTAAATGGTACGACAGTGTTAACAAAAGTACAGGGATTACTACTGATGCCTATGGGTTTACACTTGTCAATTCAAAGAAGTTTGCTTATAAGGATGAGCCATTTGTGTTGGCCTCTCAAGTAGAACAATTGTTCTATGTTGATGATCCAAGAGATCATGGTTGGCGTGTCGTCGTACAAACACGGCCAAGGGATTTTTGTGAAAATGCTGAAGCAGAAGCTGATACCGAGGAAGAGATATTGTTCCCAAGCGATCCTCACAGTGGACAAGATGTAGAACATCATGTAGAAAATATGACTTGGGTGAGAAATGATGTTGAAGCAGAAATAATTCACGATCAAGTTACAAGAAGCTCAACAAGGAAGCAAATGAAGGGGAAATCTGTTAACTTATGTTCTAAAAGACGGAGATTGGATATTTTCATTGATGAGGATGACGTGCAAGACAAAGAGGATGAGATAGAGGAAGACAAAGACGAAGACATGGAGATTGATGATAACTCAACAAGCAGTGACTGATTTTATTATATGAAAATATTTGGCACATAGTCTATGTGTCTACTTTTTTATTTTTCATACTTGTTTTTTTCTTTGTTGTTTGGATTAAGTTTAAGTTCAGGCTTAAATGCTTTAATCCAACTTGATACTTATCCAGTCTTTTGCATGCCTGCAGTTTAGATTATGCAAATACTTTGATCTATATCCTTAGAAATGTTTTCTTGTAACAATTGGTTCTACAGTATCCCTATGGTTTGTCGGCGTCGGAACCAACGCCGCGAGGTGGCTGGGTGCAGCAATAGGGGGATGCCGCCCATAGAGACTTCACTTGGTGATGCAGATGACAGGCGTGAAATCGAGATGAACACTGAGACCACGGATGTTGAAGAGGCTAATCCTGAGATTGTTGTACCAACTGAAGGATTAACCAACCAAGGGGGGTCCACTTCCGGTTAGTTCATGACAATTATGTTGTTTATTGACCAAGGGCATCTCTTATTTGTTGTTTCTTCACTTACTTAAATGACACACAGCATTTGCAATTCAAAAGTTCTGAGTGGCACAGGCAGTGGATTACTTATTTAATCTGCTTTATTTCTTTCATTGTTACCAATTGCTGTACACATGCCTATACTGAAAGGAAAGAGGAAAAGGTAATGCACTGAATTGAGCTGGAAAAGTACTGAATGCTATATACGAAAAACAAATTCATACCACTTCAAAACTTACTATTTATCTAGAAAACAATATCAAAGACAGCAGAAAAGTATAGTTTTGAATACTACTGTACTGTGTTCTAAGACACAGGGATAGATCCCTACATTATACAATGATACATTAAAAAAAGTGTTTTAGTAGTTACTTGCTAGAAACTAGATCTACAGAGCAACAAGACTAGCCTGTGACTTTGGTGAGCCATGGAAAAACTAAAATGACATAAGTTGCTATGAGTCTTATATAAAATGACATAAGTTACTATGGTTGGACACTTTAACATTGACAGAAATTGCAGTAGAAGAACTAGTCATCAACTGTCATTTTAGTGCACAGAATTATCACTTCAATCAGTGCAACCATGATTTATCCGTACGTGCACTTAGCTTTCTTCGTTGGTGCAAAACCATGGCTGTGTAAACTTTTTCCAACGAACCTTTTTCTGTGTTTCACTTCTCTTCCTTAACTGCTGTTCACTCACTTTTGGTGTTACTTAGTATGTAGTTTGGTACCATGGTAGTAACAATAGCTTGAAGAAGGGTTGCACCTAACAGCATCTGAAGTCTTAAAGTACGTAAGTTTGTCTAGTGTGTGTTGTTTCAGTTACTAGGTCTTCGAAGAAACGTGGGCCAACAATGGGAAAGAAGACATGGGCAAGGGAAACACGTGTCCACGTTGGATATGATGATGATGGATGTTGGATCACTGGGGCAAATGACGAGCTTGGTTCTTTTGTTGGGTGTGTGGCGCGTGTGTCCAACCTTTTACCAATTGATTACCAAGACTGGAATACACTACCTCAGAAGTACAAGGATTCGGCTTGGTTAGAGATTGAGGTATAAGATTCTTTAAGCATGTTACAAGATTCTTAGATTCACTTGTTGTTGAGATTACATTTTCTTCTGAGACTGATCGAAACAAGAGTGAGCGAATCACTTTTAAGCTACCCAGCGGCCTCTCTAAACAAACTTTTGATCTGCACAGCAAGGTTACAGCGTTTTGCTTTATTGGTTAAGACCTGACCCTGTGATCTAATCAAAGGTGCAAGAGGCAAATTCAGAGTTGTACAAGAAACAGAAAATAGCAGAAGAGGTTCTTTTCGAGTTTTTATTGGATGATCTTCATGACGGAAGATCATAATTTTGGTAGCAATGCACAGAAAACAGAGAGAACAAAGATGAATAGGGAGCTTACCCTTTTCATAAATCCCATCGTCTAAACTTCTTGGTTGCAAGGCTGAGAAAACATAGAAATAAAGGAGTTAACAAGAGAGAAACATGATTTTGGTTTTTCGGTGGCTGATCTCTAGGCTTAGGTCTTGCTTTAATCATGCCAAGTCTTTCTTCATATGGTAATTAGTGTTCTACTTTGTTCTTGCTTGCAGAAAAGATTCACCACAGATCATCCGCTTGCAAAGGAGGCTATCATGACTAGCCTTAACAAGAAGTGGAGGGAGTGGAAATGTAAAGTGAAGAAGGAATATTTCAATCCAAATGACATTGCAGGATCCCAGAGGAAAATTGCCAAAGAGACTAGGGTTGATAAGGACCAGTGGAACACCTTGGTTACTTATTGGCAGGATGCTGGCGTGCAGGTATATTCTTGCCAACTTATACACCATTGTTATACCAATGGAACTGAGGCCAATAATTAGAGATAGAGAAAACCATCTATGCTAGCTTCATTAAAACTGCTTCTTGTAACTAAACTACCTGAGTATATTAATTAGTTAAGTAAGGTGTACTCAACCTTAGGTCATATGTTAGTTATATATGTACTAATTGTGATACTTATGTTCTAGAAAGAGGCAGAAGATAACCGCTTGCATGCGTTGGGGCAGAAGTATCCACACACCTTAGGCCGCAAATCAACTGCAAAGAAGAGGCGGGAACATGTAACATACTTCCATTCTCATATGACATATTTAATATCTATAACTACATTGACAAATTTGCTGCGTATATACCTTATATTGTGTTCGTTTTGTTAGTTTGAGAAGTTTAAAGTCACACCAACTAAAGCTACCATGTGGATAGAGTCTCGAAGACAAAATGAGAAAAATGGAAGCAGCTTCATTCCCCAGGCTCGTAGTAAAATTGTAAGTAATGCTATGTTGGTAATTTGTTGCATAGGTGTGAATCCTTTGGCTTAAGTCCTTTGTTGGTCATTTTTCACCTTGTTCTAGGTTAGCATGCATAATGTGGAACAAGGACTGTGATGGTCAGTTTAGGAGGACACCTTGTGTTATATATGTTTACCCAACTGATTTATATGAACTTGTAGGCTGAAATCCAAAGACTCCAACAAGCTTCACCATCCGAAGATGGCACCAGTGAAGTTGATATTCTTTCCGAAGTTTTGGGCAAAGAGCGACATGGTAGAGTTAGGGCGATGGGGTGGATGGCGACTCGTGCGAACACATTGGCCTCTCGTCAACATGCAAACAATGAACAAGTGCAACAAATGGCCGAGGAAATCACTTCTCTTAAAACACAATTGCAAGAGATGGATGAAGTCAAGGCAAAAATGGCTAAATTGGAAGACGTTATTAATCAACTCATGCATCAGAGTCAAGGACAGCCGTAGTTCTCTAGCTCTCCGGTAATTTTCTTGCAAAATCTAACTTGTAACTTCCTTTTAACTTGCTGATCAGTTGGTAGCTTATTTGGATGCTGTGCTCTAATGCAGCCTAAGTGTTAGATATGATAGCTACAACAAACTTTACATTATCTTGAGTTGGTTAAATGGTTGATGAAGATGATGTTTGCAAACCAAAAAAGACCACGTATTAACATTGATGGGTGCTTGTCGTTGGGGAATGGTTGCAGTCATTTTATTTTGTCGGTGAATGTCCATGTTTGGTTAGGTTTAATGTATGTAGTGTTTGGTGTTGAAGTATATATATGTCTGAAATCCATTGGACTCATGGTTATGGTAGGAGTATATATATGTCTGCCAATTGCTCGTACATTTGCTCGTACGCAACTTAGCCTTGTGAAGTTTGGTCTATTTAGGTGTAAAGTTTATAGTAATAACAGTTTCCTTTCCAGCTATATACTATAGTTTCTCTTGATATCAAGTCTTTTTTTTATCATTTAACATGTGTAACCTTTGTATCAGGTTATTGCCAAGGTGAATGGAAATGGATTATTCTCGATCTTGGTGGTTAATTTTGATCATGTGCATGGACGGTTGCCGGGTTAATTTGGAAATGTGCATGAGTATTTACTAGCTAGGTTTTGTACAAACTCATGAAAAAGTCTCTGACTTCGCTTTTTCTTTCTAGACAAACATGTGTTATTGTTTAAGATTTGAATAGATTGCGGTTGTTTTGTGACCAATCAAGTCCTAATTTAGATTATACTTGCATATAGTTTTCACTAGCTATATGGAATGAATATATGGTATGAAGAAAAGCAAGAAACAGAGCAGATTTATATACAGGGAGTTCGCAATGTTGGTAGTGTCTACCATTTTGCTCTTCTTTTCTTTTAGTTGATAACTTATGGAGGCGGTACGTATTGTCGGCATAAGTGAATTAATTTTTTTAAAAAAATCTAAAACAAGCCTATGCCGGCGGTCGTACATGTTGCCATAAGTCCATACAACAAATGCAAAAGGAAACCTATAACGGCGCATGAGACCGTTGACATAGGTCCAATTATTCAGCAAATTAATAAAATAAAAATGATACCTACGACGGCGGTCTGTTAACGCTGGCTTTCCTATATTATTCAAATATATGAGAAATTAATATTTTACCTATGCCGGCGCCCGTAGACGTCGGCATAGGTTTAAAACTGCTGCCATTAGTAACATTAGAAGGCGGATGAGGGAGTAGTTTTAGGGGCGGCCGGCCGCTGGTATAGACCCCTTTTAGCGCCGGCATAAGCTTACCGAAACGCGAGTAAAGGCAGCGGTCGCTTAGCGCTGCGATATCCTACGGCGGCGGTTTTTCCACTTCTCGCGACGCTATGAGGCCGCCGGCGTAGACCGTTTTTCTTGTAGTGTACATAACATTTTCTTCTTTTCTAATTAAGACTATTACATGATTTGCTTTTGGTCGAACAACGTACAGTTCATGCTATCTGATGCTAACTTTTGTACTAGTTGGCATATGTCACGCCGCGATGTTTAAGCTCCGCTGGAAGTGTTGGAAATCTGGGAGATCCGCAAAGAAAGATGGAAGTTGCTGGTACACAATGGAAGCTGCTCTAATGAGAATGCTGGCTGTTAAGCCCCCTATCAGAAAATCTCCCTGCTCGGATTCAAAATCAAAGAGATGGGACATGTACTTCCAGCCTCTCCATTCTCTTTGCTCATTCCTGTGGATGTCCTCCTAATATACCACAACAGAGAGACTGTTAATATATCATCGGAGAAGCTCATGCATCACACTCCATGCAGGGAGCGTGTTTGCGATTTTTCGTGTGCTCATACTACTCGTCTTACAATCTCCCATATAACGACAGTTGGCACTGAAATTTTTATGGACCTGGTCTTTCTTTTAATCCAAATAAAAGTCGGTCCAATTCTAAAGGTAACTTTTTAACAAAAAAAATTTTTTAAGAAAGCCCAAAAATTAATGGATATGACTCTATTATAAAATGCTTTTGAAGATGCTTCGAGAAAGAGATTGATAAAACTTAGGCATATATTCCATCCAAATAAGAAGTGCACTGCAAATGAAGTACTTGAATATTTTGAAAATAAAACATATAAAAAATAGTGGCTTATGATTGGAAAAGCATGAAAAGTCTTTGAACCCAATACATATCACATGGAGCCAATGAAGTAAGAAGACAAGCTAAGACTTATCAAAAGGGGCAGTACAATTTCTGTTGGTTTGATAAAAGGGGGAGGAGAGGCGGGAAGGGGGGGGGGGGGAGGGAGAAAAAGAGTCCTCTCGGCGGAAGCAACAGGAGAAAAGGAGAAGGGGAGGGGGGGGGGGGGGTGGGGAGAGAGAGAGAGAGAGAGAGAGAGAGAGGGAGAGAGAGCTTCGGCAGAAGCAACAAAACGGAGAGGAAGAAAAGGAAGAGAAAGGAAAAAGAGGAGAGTTCCAAACAAAGTCAAGGGCTAGCTTTTATCGGTTGTTCTCAGATATGGAGATTTCTAACTGATAGTTTTTTCTCTACTCTTATATGTATTATTTTTCTTTTCTTCCATCTAACGTTTCATTGTGACAAATTTGGTGTATTAAGTCCCATTATATGGACCGAAAAAATGTATATGCATAAGTTGTTACCTTTTTTTATTTGTATTTCTTTAATCGAATGTTATCGTGGACATAATTTACGGTTTGCTCTTTAGTCAATCGGGAATATGAATTCATTTTACAAAATAATAAATATCGTTATATATACACGATAGAATTTAGTGACAAAGTTTCTACGTTAATCAATAGCGCAAAAATTGTCAGATCAACGACAATTAATTGTCTTTAAATATATGTGGTGACTTTTATTTAAAGAAGCTAAAATATGCTTTTAAATATTGTCGTTTAAGTGTTACCCCAAAAACTATTAAATATATGTAGCGACTATTAATTATCCTTATATGAAAGGTTGTAGGTATCTTCTTATATCTTCGGTAGTAGCAAGAAAATTTCCTAGTGAACATGGTAGCATCACTTAGTTTTCTCAAGGAAAAAAAAGGGGTCGATGTTCGTCCCTTTACATTCTTTTCTTCTTGTTCATCACCTTTAGATAGGCGTGCTATTAAGGTCATAATTTTGGATATAAAAAGAAAAATTTCTAAAACTGCGCCCTTTTTTTTTTTTTTTTAAAGAAAGACGGGAGAATAGGAGGACAACATGTTCCCCTGATTTTCATGGTTAAAAATGATCTAACATAAAGCATCATGGGTGCTATCAAGATAATGTGTAGATATCGAAGGAATCAACCTTGAGAAACGTCTCCAAGGGGGCATCGAAAACAGCATCGACTTCATCGGGATTGAGTAGGGGCTTGAAGTCTTCTACTCTGGCTAATACCCCAACCACCGGTACAACTTTTATCAGGTGCTGCACCATCCGGACAATCGAAAACAGGGGTCCAATTCAAAAGCGAACAATTTTTTGGCCTGAACAAGGCTTAAGCAAACATTGTCCCAGCGGTCCTTTTCAGCGACAAAAACTCGTCTGTATACGTTGTTGGCAATATCGTCACGAAGCATTAAAAGAGGTGCCACTTAAAAGGGGATGCGGAGGCAAGTTTGGTCATGAAAAAACACAAAGAAAGTAAGAGATACTCGAAAAGAAAATAAAATTACCCCAGAGATAAAAGGCTCGAGGGTCGCGACAACTTGAACCAGAGCAGGATCCAATCCAATCTCTTCCATTGCTTCTCTCAAAGAAGTGGCGGAGTCATCAGCGTCTCCTTCCTCCATTTTTCCACCAGACAAAGCTACATCACCTTTTAGCACATGCAGGGAATAAGACTACTACATAAGGCCCTTTTGCTCACAACATCCTCTTCCAAAAAAAAAAACCCAAAATTCTCAACAAAATTCTTTCTGGATCACGATTGCGTATACTCGTTCAAGTTGTTGGCATAAACCTAGAACTTATGTACAGTAATAACCATTCCATTCTATAACTTCTTTTTCTTTTCTTTTTTCGATGCTGGCTATTTTCGATCTGTTTCAATTTAATTTAGTGCAAATATGTGACATGAAATAATTTTCCACTCTTTTTCTTATGGAATAAGTACACTTATTTAGAAGAATGGAAAATTTATGCCAAAAGGGGATGGACTTATGTAAGCAAATTTGTACGCAAAAAAAAAAAAACCCTTGCCAAAAGTTGGATGGACGTACATTGGACAATTAATATTTACCCAAAAAAGATATCATTTGTTTCTTCAAAGGTGTTCAAGATACATATAGATCAACTAAATACCAAAATTTCCCACCAGGGATAATTTTGAAGTTTCTTTGTTTTTCTTGCTTAAGTACAAAAAAAAAAAAAACAAAAATGATAAAAAGTGACAAACTTAGGCCCCGTTTGACACTCTTTTTTTCCCTCTTTTTTCAGTTTTAAAAACTGAAAAAAAAAAAGCGTTTGGTAACCATTTTTTTTTCAATTTAAAAAACCAGTTTTTAAACTGCAGAGTAAAAAAAAAAACTCCAAAAACTGGTTTTTTTTTTTCACTTTTGGTTTTTTTTTTCGACCACCACCACCACCCTCCCACCGCCGGCAGCCACCTCAGGCGACCACCGCCGGAGACTGCCGGCCGCCGGCAGCCACCTCCGGCCGCCGGCGACCACCGGCAGCCACCTCCGGCCGCCGGCAGCCACCGCCGGAGACTGTCGGCAGCCATCTCCGGCCGCCGGCGACCACCGCCGGCAGCCACCTCCGGCCGCCGGGACGGCCGCAGCCACCTCCGGCCGCCGGCGACCGGCCGCCGGAGACTGCCGGCAGCCGCCGGCCACCACCGCCGGTGACTGCCGGCAGCCACCTCCGGCCGGCCGAAGACGGCCGGCAGCTACCTCCGGCCGCCGGCCACCACCGCCGGTGACTGCCGGCAGCCACCTCCGGCCGCCGGCGACCACCGCCGGAGACTGCCGGCAGCTACCTCCGGCCGCCGGCCACCACCGCCGGTGACTGCCGGCAGCCACCTCCGGCCGTCGGCCACCACCACCACCGTCGACCACCGCTACGCCCCACCACCGCCACCGCAAACCACCAAAAAAAAAAGTCAAAATAAAAAGGGTTACCAAACACCAAAAAAAAAACCTAAAAAAAAATTAAGCTGCTCTTTAAAAACTGAAAACCAATTTTTTTTTTTTGTCAAACGAAGCCTTAGTACTCAAGTAATTGCTTCCAAAAAGTTCAAGGTTGTCGACAGGAAGAAGCTTGGTTAAACATAACATCAATGAAATTAAAGTTTAAACCAAAGTTCAGAACCCTAGTAGCATCAAGTAATTTGCAAGTTTCAACAGTAATAACTAGATATTATTTACCAGGATGGGAGAACAATTTCATAGATCTTTTAGTAAGAATGACTCGCAATTCGCCTTCGTGGCCTTCGAATAAGCACAATAGAACAGCTGTTCTCTTCTCTCTTGAGTCGAAACAAGAAGCTTGATCAGTTCTCCCAGCCACAGGCTCAGTTATGTGATCACTTTTCCCGGCATTTTCGTACATGTTGAAACGATTACAACAATTATTGTGCTACCACGTAACACGTAATGGGTTCGAAAACATACCGTACGAAGTCTCCGAAAATTCCGACGTAGGATCCTTGTTGTTACGAGCCTCCAACACGCTTGATCTTTTTCGCAGGTACGAAAACGGCTACTAGAGTCGAGTTCTTCGTCCACGAACCAAATCCTAGAGCTTGGTGATTGCTCTAGAGAGAGTGCTATAGAGAGAGGGTTATTACTATTGACTTGTGATTTATTGGGATATCTCTAGCCTTTATATAGAGATACAATTAGAGACTGACTTTACCTCCAACTCTTAGGAGATAAAGATTGTATTTATCTCAAACACTTAGGAGATAAATATCCTCTAAATAACTGTAATTATCCAAACTAACAAATACACATTATCTGTTAGTGGGCGGATAATGGGTCCACTGACCCAATTTATTAACAGCTCCCACTCGCCCACACACAGGGCAAATAAATCGTACAGTCCCTCTTTATCTCTCGTCCACTCATCTCCTCATACAGGAAATGGAACGTGCGACCTACGAGAAAGGATGTCCAGTTGAGGAGTATTGTATTAAGTTATCACCAAACTAACACAATACATCACTCCAAAAAATCTCGTATGTACCCCAGATAGTTCAACTACACCAGATTAAACACTCTCAAATCCCTCATAATGAGCAGTGTTAAACCTCTCATATGTTATGTATTCATGACTCATATCGAAACGAAAATCGACAAAGTCGCCCGGGCTATGAATCACACAACATGATGTAATATTGAACTTTCTTCCCAAAGCCCTCATGTCATTCCAATTAGACCCAACCGCTTTCCTAGACATGCCCCGCGAGACCGCATCATCCATGATCCAAGGGTACATGCTAAAGTAGCGACATTGAGTATCCTCTTCATGACATAGTCTAAGGTGAAAAGGGTACCATATAGGATCAAAAATTTTGATCCAAGTGGCTCACACAGTGACGAAGCAGGGATTCATTCGTCACTCCCACTGTCGGTCTGCATTTAGCACATGCAGTATGATTTGCATGCTATGGCGTAACCCGCAAGGGCGTGTCACATAAATGTATAATAAAATACGCCATACGAATCTAAGTCTAGTCGCTGTACAAGCGCCTAACCTGAGTTTTTCAGCCCAGTCACTCTCATAGTGCCTGCCTGAAATCTCACATTCGGCTGTAAACAGGCTACATAGAGTTGTGGAGATACTCTATGATCGACCTACATTTTTAGGTCTCATCTTAGCTCCAACTAAGGCGACATGTTTGCTTTATAAGCTGTATCATCTTATTCGCCCACTTGGCGCTTAAGACAATTATGTCTCATCTTGCTCGCTATCTTAGCGCCAAGGTGAATTACCCGTGTGAGTGGGTCAATTCGAGCCTGGTGACACTCTCAACAAGGATGTATATGTAATCACAAAGATTATCCATTCATTCCAAAATAAACTCAAATCAAGGAATGAAAATTTAATGTAATAAATAATGTCAAGTACATAAGATGCCATAAACATATCAAAACCTACGTAGTCCCATACTCCTAATGTGAGAAAGGAAAACATCTCTAGCAATAGGCTTGGTCAAAGGATCAGCCACCATTCTGCCAGTAGGTATATGTTTCATGGTCACCTCTCCTTGCGCAACTAAAGTTCTAATGAAGTGATAACGAAGGCCTATGTGTTTGGCCTTCCCATGATATTTGGGGTCCTTTACAAAATCTAGGGCAGCTGTATTGTCACAGTGAACAGTGACAGACTCATCTGCATGAGCTGTAACCCCTAGAGCCTGTAAGAATGACCTCAACCAAACAGCTTCCTGGACTGCTGCTGAACAAGCAACATACTCCGACTCCATCGTGGATAGGGCGATGCAAGTCTGTTTCTTGCTGCACCAAGAGATAGCTCCACCTCCTAGTATGAATGCATAACCTGAAGTGGATCTGCGCTCATCTCTATCACCGCCCCAATCAGCATCGCTGTATCCTCTCAGTCTCAAGTCTCCACCATGATAACACAGGACGAGATCAGCGGTTCCACGTAAGTATCGAAGAATCCTCTTCACCGCATTCCAATGAGCGGGTCCAGGATTACTCTGATAACGACTCACCATTCCAACGGCAAAGCAGATGTCTGGACGCGTACACAACATAGCGTACATCAGACTCCTACTGCAGCCGCGTAAGGCACTTTGGACATCCGATTCTTTTCCTCATCATTCTTTGGGCATTGGTCTGTTGTTAAAGTACACGCCTTGTCCATTGGAGTGTCTATGGGTTTTGAGTTATGCATACAATCGTTCAATGACTTCTTGATATATGTCTCTTGAGACAAACCGAGAAGTCTCTTTGGACGATCACGTATGATTTTAACCCCGAGCACATAATTAGCTTCTCCCATGTCCTTCATCTCAAAAGTTGAGGACAACCACTGCTTAGTGGCGACAATGGAACTCATGTCATTCCCAGCTAAAAGAATGTCATCCACATACAAAGAAAGGATTAGAATATTTTTCTTGGATCGTTTTACGTAAACGCAATGGTCTTGTTCAATCATTTCAAAACCTATAGAGGTAATGGCATGATGAAACCTAAAGTACCACTGCCTAGACGATTGTTTGAGACCATATATAGAACGTTTGAGCCGGCAAACTTTGCGCTCATGTCCCTTGACTTCAAAACCCTCAGGTTGAGCCATATAAATCTCTTCGTCTAGTTCTCCATTGAGAAACGCAGTCTTAACATCCATATGAAAAAGTTCTAAATCCTGCTGGGCGACAATAGCTAGGATCAGGCGAATTGAAGCAAATCTCACCACTGGGGAGAAAGTGTCTTCATAGTCCACACCCCGCAGTTGGGTATAGCCTTTCGCCACAAGACGTGCCTTATACTTGTCAATTGACCCATCTGCCTTGCGCTTGACTTTTAAAACCCACTTGTTTCCAACAGTCTTGCGCCCTGGCGGAAGGTCAACCAACTCCCAGACCTGATTCTTCTCCATTGAGCTCAACTCATCTTCATTGCAGCCATCCACTCATTACTAGCAGATGAAGATAAGGCTTCTTCCATAGAAGTGGGCTCATCTTCATCAGTTGGAGTGCACATAAGAATTTCACCGTCAATCTCAAAACGACGACGTGGAACTCTTCCTCGTGCACCTCTACGCAGTTGAGAATCTTGTTGACCTGATGGTCCTGTGGTGTGCTCCCACTGTCTGGGATGCTCCCACTAGGTTGAAGGTCACTTATACTATCTTCAGCGACAACAGGATGAGGAACTAATTCCCCACCTTCGCTTGGAGATGGTAAAGTGGCTTCAACTTCCTCTAACTCATAGAGGTCAAGATTCTTACTCGCATCTCCAATGCTAGGAAAATCATTCTCTATGAAATCGACATCACGAGACTCTATTTCAGTCTTTCCACCATTTGGATGTTCACCATACATCACATAGCCTTTAGAGTTTTCAGAATACCTTAAGAAGATACTCTTTTTAGCTCTAGGCCCTAGTTTCCCATACTTATGAGAAGTACTGTGAACATAACCTGCTGAGCCCCATGGGCGCAAGTTATCCAAATTTGGCTTTTGGCCATTCCAAAGCTCATATGGGGTGGATTTGACTGATTGTGAAGGCACACGATTAAGTATATAGGCTGCAGTCAAAAGAGCATCCCCAAAAAGATATTGGAAGGTTTGCTTGCGCCATCATAGACCTAACCATGTCTAACAATGTTCTATTCCTTCTTTCCGCAACACCATTTTGTTGTGGAGTATTAGGAATAGTAAGTTGCCTGCGTATCCCTTTTTCCTCACAAAACTTCTTGAAGTGATTTGACAAATATTCGCGTCCTCGGTCAGTGCGAAGAGTTTTTAAATTCTTCTCTTCTGATTCTCAACCTCAGCTACAAAGCGTTTGAAACAGTCCAAAGCTTCATAGCGGTGAGATATCAGATACACATAACCATATCGCGTATAATCGTCTATCAGTGTAAGGAAATAAGAGGCGCCATGGCGTGCCTTTACACTCATAGGTCCGCATATGTCAGAGTGAACTAGCTCAAGTGGTTGAGTTGCTCTCACAGCCTTTCCAAAAGGCTTCCTGCATGCTTTACCGGCCAAACAAGCCTCACAAGTTTGTAGATTGACTCTTGCGAGTGGGCCCAAAAGGCCTTCTCTAGCCAAACGAGTCATTCTATCTTGGCCTATGTGGCCCAGTCTTGCATGCCAGGTGGTAGAATCATTCACAATATTATCATTCACCACATAAGAATAAGAGGACTGAGAATCATTTAAATCCAATTGAAAAAGACTATCCATGCGAAAACCATGTCCGAACAAAACATCATCCAAAAAGATGTCCAACTTATTACCCTTAAAAATAAAGGAAAAACCACTGTCTAATAAAGCAGTAACTGAAAGTAGATTAAGCCGAACAGTGGGTGCATATCGCACATCCTCAAGAATCAATGTGCGCCCAGTGCGCAACTTGAGCTGGTAAGAACCAACCCCTAGCACCTCTTCGGAGCTATTGTTTCCCATGAAGATATGTTTGCTACCCGCTGGAATCCGGTGATAATCTACGAACCCCTCTCGATCACGTGCTACATGTTTTGTTGCACCTGTATCCACAAACCACACAGGTTGGGAATGAGCAACCATCACATGTGAGGAAACATATAACTGAGAGAGAGATTCTGAAAGTACCTTCTTCGGCTCAGTGCAATCACGAGCGAAGTGTCCTTTCTGTTGACAGTTGAAGCATTTAACTTTAGACAGATCCTTTTTCCCACCACGTTTTCCTCTCTTGCGTTTCTTCATTTTTCCTTCCTTTGGCGCAGAAGTGCTAGCCTCGCCTTTCTTACCTTTCTTACTTTGTCTTCCGCGCTTGCCATTTGCATTGCGCGATCCCCCTTGGGCGACATAAGCAAGGGTCTTGTCAGCATCTCGAGTCTCGTCCTCAAGGATGACATGCTGTGAAACATCAGAAAAGTTCTTGATGTTTTCACTGTGGGTCAATATCTGTTTCATATTGGCCCATGAGGCAGGAAGGGACCTTATGACAGCTCTGACTTGCTGCTCATCTGTGAGCGCATGGCCAGCATCCCTCAGCTTACCAATCATATTGGACATCATCCTTAGATGTTCACTCATGGTATGTTTAGGGTCTTTTGTGTACTCCTCAAACTTAATCACAAGGCTACGAAGCCGCGTAGTTGAGGTTCCACCAAAAGAGAACTTGAGCTGCTCCCATAAAGCTTTGCAAGTTGGAAGTTCATCATACTGCCCGATTAGATCATTTTGCAAGCTGCTCAACAAGGTGTAGCGCGCACTACGATCTTTCTGATTCCATTTCTGGTAGGCAGTGTGGTCTCTTAGGGGTTGCGCCTCAGTTGGCGCGACCATCTCCTTGGTCAAGTGCTCCTCGAGCTCTTGTTCGTTCAGCATGAATTTCATCTTTTTGTGCCAAACGTCATAATTATCTCCGTTAAGTTTCTCACCCTTAACGAGATCAGCTATGACATTCTTGGTGGCCATTATATTCACTACATTAGATTGCGCAAGGAAAAGACATTAATTATACATCCTTCTATTTATTTCAAAAAATTCAAATGAAAAACATAATCCTTCCTCACATCATGAAATCGAAAATTTGCTAAGCTCGTAATCATCTCCCATGTATGTGAGTTGGGAAAAATATTTTTCAAGTAATTTTTCGCAATAAATTTCATCATCATATAAGCCACAATATAATAAATCATCCACATGATAATTTAGAACAATATAAAATTGCACCATGCAATAAAGTGTGCAAGGACTCCATTGAGCCCTATTGGCATTCTAATAACTTATGCTAAGAAAATTCTGGCTTGAATAATGTGCGTGCGAAATTACATCCCCGTACAAGGCTTTCTGGAAATATACAGGGAAATAGTAGAATACAACATCTTTGAGAATCCTACTACAAACTACTCCAATAAAACAAATGGAGATGCCGCACAACACATTATTCTCAAAAGAATTTTCTTAAAATAAGAGTAAACACATGAAACATAAGTTTCTTTAGAATGCCAATCTAATATCCATCCATTTAACCTAAAACTAGCATGCTCAAATAACAAGTTAAAGGGTAATAAAATGGATGAATAGGCCACATTCTCCTTCCAAGGAAAACGGGTATGAAGGCCTTGAAATTAGGTTTAAAAAGAAATACCTCAAAAGTATATTTAAACCATAACACAAATCAAGGCAAGCATGTAACAAATTAGACATAATTTATCTATGTCATATAACTCTCCAAAAATATTTATTGCTTAATCAATAGCGCAAAAATTGTCAGATCAACGACAATTAATTATCTTTAAATATATGTAGTGACTTTTATTTAAAGAAGCTAAAATGTGCTTTTAAATATTGTCGTTTAAGTGTTACCCCAAAAACTATTAAATATATGTAGCGACTATTAATTGTCCTTATATGAAAGATTGTAGGTATTTTCTTATATCTTCGGTAGTAGCAAGAAAATTTCCTAGTGAACATGGTTGCATCACTTAGTTTTCTCAAGGAAAAAAAAGGGGTCGATGTTCGTCCCTTTACATTCTTTTCTTCTTGTTCATCACCTTTAGATAGGCGTGCTATTAAGGTCATAATTTTGGATATAAAAAGAAAAATTTCTAAAACTGCGCCCTTTTTTTTTATTTATTTAAGAAAGACGGGAGAATAGGAGGACAACATGTTCCCCTGATTTTCATGGTTAAAAATGATCTAACATAAAGCATCATGGGTGCTATCAAGATAATGTGTAGATATCGAAGGAATCAACCTTGAGAAACGTCTCCAAGGGGGCATCGAAAACAGCATCGACTTCATCGGGATTGAGTAGGGGCTTGAAGTCTTCTACTCTGGCTAATACCCCAACCACCGGTACAACTTTTATCAGGTGCTGCACCATCCGGACAATCGAAAACAGGGGTCCAATTCAAAAGCGAACAATTTTTTGGCCTGAACAAGGCTTAAGCAAACATTGTCCCAGCGGTCCTTTTCAGCGACAAAAACTCGTCTGTATACGTTGTTGGCAATATCGTCACAAAGCATTAAAAGAGGTGCCACTTAAAAGGGGATGCGGAGGCAAGTTTGGTCATGAAAAAACACAAAGAAAGTAAGAGATACTCGAAAAGAAAATAAAATTACCCCAGAGATAAAAGGCTCGAGGGTCGCGACAACTTGAACCAGAGCAGGATCCAATCCAATCTCTTCCATTGCTTCTCTCAAAGCAGTGGCGGAGTCATCAGCGTCTCCTTCCTCCATTTTTCCACCAGACAAAGCTACATCACCTTTTAGCACATGCAGGGAATAAGACTACTACATAAGGCCCTTTTGCTCACAACATCCTCTTCCAAAAAAAACCCAAAAATTCTCAACAAAATTCTTTCTGGATCACGATTGCGTATACTCGTTCAAGTTGTTGGCATAAACCTAGAACTTATGTACAGTAATAACCATTCCATTCTATAACTTCTTTTTCTTTTCTTTTTTCGATGCTGGCTATTTTCGATCTGTTTCAATTTAAGTTAGTGCAAATATGTGACATGAAGTAATTTTCCACTCTTTTTCTTATGGAATAAGTACACTTATTTAGAAGAATGGAAAATTGAAGCCAAAAGGGGATGGACTTATGTAAGCAAATTTGTACCCCAAAAAAAAAAAAACCCTTGCCAAAAGTTGGATGGACGTACATTGGACAATTAATATTTACCCAAAAAAAGATATCATTTGTTTCTTCAAAGGTGTTCAAGATACATATAGATCAACTAAATACCAAAATTTCCCACCAGGGATGATTTTGAAGTTTCTTTGTTATTCTTGCTTAAGTACAAAAAAAAAAAAATGATAAAAAGAGACAAACTTAGTACTCAAGTAATTGCTTCCAAAAAGTTCAAGGTTGTCGACAGGAAGAAGCTTGGTTAAACATAACATCAATGAAATTAAAGTTTAAACAAAGTTCAGAACCCTAATAGCATCAAGTAATTTGCAAGTTTCAACAGTAATAACTAGATATTATTTACCAGGATGGGAGAACAATTTCATAGATCTTTTAGTAAGAATGACTCGCAATTCGCCTTCGTGGCCTTCGAATAAGCACAATAGAACAGCTGCTCTCTTCTCTCTTGAGTCGAAACAAGAAGGTTGATCAGTTCTCCCAGCCACAGGCCCAGTTATGTGATCAGTTTTCCCGGCATCTTCGTACAGATGACTAGGAGGTTTGTAGAACTGAAGCTGCGTTGCAAGGCTTCTAAGTGTGCTACTCTCTAGGGTTTGGTACTCCTCGTTATCCTTACACATTGCGGCCATGCAAGCCATTGGAGCAAGCATGCTTCTGTTGTACAGGTTATTATGTAGAGAACAAAAGCAAATGCGAATAAGATGATACGCATCCGTAAAAATTACAATATGGCTTTTCTGGAAGTTCGATTCAACGTTTCACAAAAAGGTGAAAGTGACATTTTTAACAAAAGGGTTATCTTCAATTTTGTGATGTTCTTTTTAATTGTTTTTCTCGCCCTTTTTTGGGAAAAAAGTACTCTAAAGAAAAAAAAAATCGTCGGCAAAATAATTTAGCAAAGCATCGTGGGATGGTGCGAATCCGACACTAAGAAACACCTTATAGGTAAGGATGCAAGAAGAGTCATGATAATTCTCCCCAAAGAGCTTGCGTTCGATTCTTTTTCAGTGTAGAGAAGCCATATCGGCACTTACTCGAGTACTTTTATTCAAATTCCACCTGATCGACCAGGGTTTTGCACATTTTTTTAGGTCCGTCTCACGATCTTTAGGTAACTGAATTTGCCTCGGTCGAAAGTTGCATGACGGATATAGCATTTGTTGGATGTAAAAATAAAAAAAGAAGAAGAAGAAGACTGGATTGCAAATGGGATACACAAGCCATGAAAAAGACTGAGAATATTGAGCCACCTGACCCTCTGTGGTTGCTTGAACCAAAATCCGAATCTTTTTTTTTTTCTGGCAGTGGATGCCACAACTTGCCTTATCCTTGGCAAGAATTATGCTTCTCGTGTGTGTGTGTTAGATCAAAGACATAGGTGCAAGAAGGATACTTTTAATTTTGCAAAAAGCTTATTAATTATACGTTACAAACATCATATCACGGGTGTTGTAGCGGCTTGAGCAATGACATTAGTTCCACCGGTCGGAAAAACGTCAAACGTCAAACTTAATAATGCAGTGTTTAGATCTCAGGAAAGCGTCGTGCATTTCATTTGTCACTGCAAGCTTCGTTAGCTACACTTTTTGAGACAAACAACTAATTAAGGAGGTTGAACTAGAATTCAGACCAACCACCAAATAGGTTGCCAAGCCTCGGACTCGCGTTGGTTAGGGCCTATCTAGAGGTTCCAGGCCCAAACTATATATAATAAGTATGGTCCAAATCATCTAGGGTTCACATTTTAATTTTTGGTTTCATCAATAGATTGTTACATTTAAAGTAAGAGAAGAGGATTCCTTGAACAAATTTGATATAATGTACCCAATATTGGCCCTATTCGATGCAAACTAATTTTGGGACATGTTGAGGTAGGTTTGGGAAGCATAAATCAGGGGGAATAAAGAAAGAAAACAAGAGACAAATAGCCAAGGAGCTCGCCTCTTTAACATGTGGCCTATTAGCTCAGCTGGTTAGAGCGTCGTGCTAATAACGCGAAGGTCGCAGGTTCGAGACCTGCATGGGCCACTTTTTTTTTATCACCTTTTTTTTTTCCCGGTATCTACCTTTAGTTTGATTTCCTGGCTGGGTTGCAGATCAGGTTAATAGTTCAGGATCCATATTTTTGAGAGGCGGTATCAATTTCTAATAATCTGCACCGCCCAGAAAAAAAGAAGAATATATAGATCCTAATAATCCGCAGTGAAGTGTCCATGAGGTATTAGGGTTCAGTGCTTACATTTGAGAGGTCTAGAGCTTTGCTGCGGAAAGGGGAGGGACTGAGATTGTTAGGTCACCTTGTATATATGTTCCTAAGCACATTCGCGGGCTTGTACCTATAAAGAGTCCATTTTCACATCCATACTTGTCCATAGTTACACAAGGCAAGGAGAAGGAGAAACTGAGAAATTTTTTTGTTGCAAAATTTGTGGAAGTGAAGTGTATCCATTAGAAGAGCCGAAGGAGAGACTGAAGAAGATGATAAGCAAGGTCACCAATCGAGTACATGTCTAATCCCTTAGGAAGAGCTACCTAAGATAAGCTGTTCGATCTAGGGTTTGTGGTATACTGATTTTTGGGCTTCATACACACCATGGATTGTCTGAAAGTATGAAAGTCATGCATCTTTATGAGATGAAAACTTGTTACATCTGATTTGGAATTGTCCTTTCCCAAATTGCTTCCCTGCTGTTGAGTCTTTAATTTCTGAAGTCCTCTTTAGACTAGATATAGGTAACTACGTACCATTTCTCCAGTAAAATCTACAATCCTTGCATTAGGTAATCCAGTCTAAAACAACTTACAATGTAATTAAAGGCTAAGCTTGATCTGTGCATGAAATTATTTCCGTATAGATATCATTCTTCTGTGGAGTTATTTTTCAAGGGAATATAACCTAATACAGGGCTTGGAATGTGTGTATGCACATATATGAATCTCTTCGTCAGAAATTTATTCAATATCTAGTTCCTCCAACAGAGTTTGTTCTTCCTGCATTATCCCTTATAGCGAATTTGTTGTAAGAAAGGTAG
This sequence comes from Escallonia herrerae, assembly GCA_033070095.1. NCBI lineage: Eukaryota > Viridiplantae > Streptophyta > Magnoliopsida > Escalloniales > Escalloniaceae > Escallonia > Escallonia herrerae. Next base: position 64,252 of record JAVXUP010003085.1, on the reverse strand, counting down.
ATAATAGTGAGTAATATACATATACACAATTAATCATATCTCATATTCATCTCTTGCCTAGAGATTCTGAGAATGTATTTTCTTTTTTAATTATTACGGACAATAGATATCGATGCATATTTGCCAGGAGGGTTCCAAGTACCGTTGTTTTCGAAGAACACTGATGACTGTCATTTCCGGTACGTCCCCGAATAAGAAGTCACTTCCTAAAAATGGGTTGTCAAACTTATCAGTTTCTAATGGAACTAAACAAATTATCCTGCCCTTTAATGTGTAAGAGCAATCTTCACAAACCCATACAACACACTGGAAGCATGGCTCTTTTATGAAACGGAGGGTAATCATCTAAGAAAATGTCCTGGCCAGAGAGGGGAAAAATGGAAAAGTATAGGGAGAGAAGGAAAAAGGGTAACCTAGCCACAGAGAGAAACGCATGAAAATGTATCTTTAATGTCACGAGGTTGAATGGCTTTAGAGCTGTACTTAAATTCTCAAGTGAACCACTTTGTTCGTGTTAAGTACCAGGAAATCATCATGTTTCCCTTGTATCCCCTTGTTCCTACGAACATATGCATATCTTTGGGGCTAAGGCTCACCAAATCCAAGTGAAGAAGGTAGTTTATGCAGAAAAATGACTTGGATAGAAATTATAAGTAGCAATTAATTAACCAAAGCAACAGATAGTACCTTTTTTACGTTATACATGATGGTACAAGACAATCAGCAAATGCATTTATGCAACAAGTACCTCAGGATCTCACTTAGAATTTTTTCATTCATATAGTGAGATCTAGAGTACTTGCCCTCTTTGATTTCTCATTATTTTCTTGTTCTCGCAACCTGCTTAGCTTTATGGAAGATGGCGAGCACAAAGACAGCAATAAGTGACTGTCATCGGCCTCATCCTCCATGTCTGTCTGCCTCTGATCATTCTTTGATTTTAGCCCAAGACTCAGATTCAAATCGAGCTCGTCACACTCTGAAGCCTTCCTTTTCCTTGTTGTTGCCAAATCTAGAGGGATATCTTGCTCTCGGGCTGATGGGATGAGTTCAATTGTGTTTGGTAGGGATTCGCGCCCTTGCCAACATCGTTGATTGTGAGTTGGTCGAAACTTATGTTCCCGTTCAAGAGCCTTCCATGTAGGTTGTTCGCCGAAAGTAGAAATACTGATACGGAGATCACGATCTGCTGAAGTACTGCTATAGTTGCTTCCAAATATCCTGTCAGCAACTGTGCCATAGTACCGCGGTCTGGCCTTATCGAATGCATTTCTCCCCATGAAAGAGCTGTTCATCCATTTCTCATGACCATTCCAAGAAGCATCTCCATATCTTTATGGAAATAGATGTTTTTACTATTATACGAAACCTTAAAATAAAGAAAACAAAACCCAGATCTCAATTGAGAGACTAGGATACCTGAAGCTAGAATTATGCCTCTGGTTGTAGCCTTGAAGCATTGGGAGTTGGCTCAGGTTGTAGATGTTTCGATCCCCGCCTTCCACAAAATGCCTATGATCTGGTGTTACTGTTAAGAAGGAAGAAAAAACAATATATAGCGTGAATTAGAAATCCGCAAAAAACGCTAATCTTGGTATTATGCAAAGGAAGGTGACAGAGGATAAATCAGCATTTACCTTGACTTGGATCATCAATCTTCTTGCTTCTATACATCTAATTAAACATATAACCAGAACAACAAGAAACAAGAAAATTTGTTCAGAAAAGCATGTAAAGCTTTATTAATTGATCAATTGGCTGCTTTAAATATTTCTTTAACTGATCTATTACATGCAAAATGTCAAGATTTAATTGATGGCTAGATATGAGTGTGGAGTTAATCAAAGAACCTGTAAATGACTTTTGACATGAGCTATCTGAAGTCCTTTGACATTCATCAATTGAAGAACCAGCTTTGGTGTCGCTCCTGCACCAAAAAACCATTAACTTTTCAGTAAAAATTCTCCATATTCACGAGCCTTGAAATTTTGATCAATTATAGATTGATGAGAAACTCACTGTCTTCTCCACCGAGCCTGTCCACAGCTTGAACAAAGCGAAAATGCAGATCATGAGTCCACCGAAGTCTAGGTGTCTTGGATCGAACATAAGGCCGGACAGAAGATGATGACTTCTTTTCGTTCTCTTCCACCGTGCTGTTGCTTGAACTCCCTCCATCTTCTCGCTCATTCTTCTCCTCGCTTTCTTCTTCCGCATCCTCATTCGGATCAGAAGGGCATGTCTTAGAACACTCGCTATGACCACTTCCGACCTCCATACAACTGTTAGTAGTTAGCTTGCTCTTTATTGCTGAGGGTCTAAATAAAGTTGTACCAATCGGATGATCTGGGATACCATTAACAGAAGGGTTACAATCTCATACTACCACTAAATAACAGACGTATAACCAGAGATTAATATGGCTTCTAGGGTTGCTCAAAATGGCATCTGCTTCCTTCTCTCTTCTTCCCTATTCCGTCATGACTGGAAAGGCAACATTTTGAATTTTAGGAGAAAACTGCAGACAAATCAGGCCATGAAGAATTTGATTGACTAGACTTAAGAAGGGAAAGAATGAGTAACAGATCTCTGAAATAATCGGAGTTGGAAACCCTAGACCTTGACAAAGAAGATGTCTCTCTCTCTCTCTCTCTCTCTCTCCCTCTCTCTCCCTCTCCCTCTCCCTCTCCCTCTCTCTCTCTAAACAATTATTCATCTGAAATTTATGCATCCAGTTGGTACATGTATACACATGCATTACATGTATGCATCCATGTCCATGATGCGAAAAATCTTCAATTCTGTGGTCAAAATTCTCTAGGAAAACCCTTTTTGTGTAAAACCTAGCTCTGCTGCAAATCAATAAAATAAAGATAACAGTCATAGTTCATCGAATACATACCTTTCCACCAAAATATCAGCAAAGCTGCGAAGGCCAAGAAATTCAAGTTTAGTTTATTGAATGAGTCCAAGTAAGTTCAAAGTAAACTTTTTCTTCTTGTTTTTGTGTCCCTTCACTCTTCCTAGCAAGTCTTGGGACCACGAATTAAGAAATTGTCGCTTTTTATAGTCCATGATCAGGATTAGTTTTAGAAGGATTTGATGAAGACAAATCTTTCTTCAACACTTTCACATTGGGGCTGCGTTTCAATGGTTATTTGGGGAGATGGTGACATTTTCAAGTACTTCGTAACCATTTCCAGAATCTTAGGTAAGCTCTCCTGCTAGGAGCTATCTAGAGTGGACAGTTGAATACCACACCAAACAAGGTTATATTCAGGAGTAAACATTACACATTTCCTGGAAAATTGTGAGAAGTTTTTAAGTTATGGGTTGCCTTAAAAGCTTAACATGTTAGAAAATGAGACATCGAGAGACAAATCAAGGTGCTTCAACACCCCTCATATGCAAGCCTCTAATTATACATGGAAAGACAAACCACCAAGGTGCACTATCACCAAATGTACAAATAAATAGAACCCAAGAGTTTGTCTCACGTTAAGTTATCAGTTAATCTAAAAGATTAAACGGTTAGAGAACAGAATCAATGGCATGTATCATGTCTTAACACAAATATAGGTGGTTTGTCAAGAACTCACTCCTTACAACTTATTTTTCATACAAAAAAGTGAGGCAAAATATTTTGTTGGAAAGCCGCATAGGTAAATGACTTTTCATATAGGCAAAACAAAATGAATGAAGGGAAGAATATATGTATAGTACTCATATGATTACTTAAGCATTCAGTAAGCTAATTAAGAAGCAGGAGAAGGGAAGGTTTAGGATAAACGTGCATGTGTGCCTTGCTGTATCTGATGCCGACCCCCTCTCTAACGCTGATCGATAAAAATTGCATGCAGCAGCTTCTTTTACGTCGGGAATCACGGGGCTTGTTCCTACTTGGGACTCGGGATGACTCATGTCTGTGTGTTTTTGTGTGTGTGCGGTGTGTGTGAGAGAGAGGGGGGGGGGAATAGATATATATATATATATATATATATATATATATATATAGAGAGAGAGAGAGAGAGGGGGGGAATAGATATATATATATATATATATATATATATATATATAGAGAGAGAGAGAGAGAGAGAGAGAGAGAGAGAGAGAGAGAACCATCTTTTCCGCGATAAAAAAACATCGCCAAGATATTTCCGTGGCGTTAGTGACAGTACTTTGCCACTAAAAGTTTTGTCAAAGCTGTCACTAATAAAGTTTAGTGATGATTATCTGTCGCTTATAACATCAATTGAAAGAAGTGTGCCCTAACCCAGAATGGAATAATAAATGTGCTTGTACTTGTGATGGCTTGGACGTCGTTCAAAGTTGCACTCAACTCAGTAATTGTTTGGATGACTCAGGGATGATTATTGATCAAGCTTTAATTCAAGAGCGGATAATCCTTAGACAAAGAGTTTACACGATGTTGCTCATGCCCAGTTGTAACGATGGTTAATAGATAATCGATTTATCTTTTTGTAAACGACACATCCTATAGAAAAATTATATATCATCTCAATAGCTTCCACCATTGTCACTAAAACCTCCTCCTCATAAAAGTGTCTGTTGCCATGCATGTGGACCACAAGGTCCCATGGAAATTCTATGAGCCACTGAACCATCAGGCCAGCGTCCTTTTTAGGTTATTACAGTTAAGTTTAGAGCAACAAAAAGATAAAGGGGATCTTTTTCATTCTTCCCATGTGTATGTGCATGGTGTTTTGGACCATGATTGAAGCCTGGAAGATAAGGCTTTCTTGTTGTTAAATCACGGGCTTCTTGGGTGCAGTACTGATCATAAGAAAACAGGTCACCAAAGTGTAATGCCAAGTCAAAAGTTTCGAAAACACGAGATGATCAGCGTCAATTTAAGCAAAAGAAAGTGTTCCCGAACCGATGAAAAGAGAGTGCACTTCTAATGGATTGTGAAAACATTAATGCTAACATCGAAAAACTCAAATAAATACAGTGACTTAACACAGTACAGATAATTAAACCGAGTCGTAACACCATCTGAACGCTAACTAAACCGGGGGAAAAAAAGAAGAAGAGAAAAACCTCCTTACTCATTGCAAAAAGAAAGAGAGAAGCTGTGGCTGGTCTGAAAAGATGCTGGATGCACAACCAAAACCAACACCAAACCTGTGAAGTCAACCCCCAACAGTGCTTCTGTTTGCTTTCTATTTTAAATTTGGTGGGAATACGTGTGCCTATTAATGCGGATCCAAGCATTATTTGAGAATGAGAGCATGTCTGTCGTCTTGTATACTAACTACATTAATATATACTGCACCTGCACATCGTCACCAGCAAGTCATGCTTGCATGACGATCACAGTGCCATAAGGCCCATAGGCCACAGCATTGCATTTGTACATCCATCTATATATGCATGATGCGTGGCATACGATGGATTCTTGGCCTTATTTCAAGAGATCTGCCATTTTTTTTTTTAGTAACGATCATCGTGTAGCTTAAACTCAAGCAGTATCGGTAGACCTAAAAAGTAAAGAACACATCGAAGCCTCGCAACTATATGTGTATAGGTAAGCATAATCATGGGCAGATTAAAATTTAAAGCACTGGCTAATGGAATTCTGATCGAGACGAAATTCCAATCGACAATAAGCTAGTTCGAACATGGTCGAGGGTTTGACCAAGGATAGGCATGCCTTTTTGACATATTCTAGATCATTTCAGAAGACTTTGAAATCTTCACCTCAATAAAACTAAAATTCTCAGAAAACAAGGAATATAGTCCCTTAGATTACTAGCTCTAACGTTGTCGTTTCCTTACTATCACTACAAGAAAACAGGGTTTTAGCGACAGGGAAATCCGTCGCTAAAAGTCCAAAATCCGTCTCTAAAAGAATTAGCGACGGATTCACCGTCGCTAAAAATCCCTCGTATAAAAGCCCGTCACTAATAGTTTAGCGACGGAATGTTTTAAATCCGTCGCTAAATATGTCATTTTTACCGACGGATTTATTTTAATTAGCGACGGATATTCCGTCGCGAATTATATTCTTTAGCGACGGATTTATATTTTTGAGACGGAATATTCCGTCGCTAAAAAACTTATTTAGCGACGGAATATTCCGTCGCTAAATAACTGATTGTAGGAATACTTTAGCGACGGAATTAATCCGTCGCCAAAAGTCAATTTTTTTTTTGAATTTTTTTTTATTTTTCAATTACCCAGACCTGTAATACAATTTTCAAATCTCAACAACAACGCGCAATAATCAATACAGAAAGAAATATATATAATCAATTATAAAAAAAATTCATATATGTACAAGCCGGGAACCGGATATAGCCGGTTAGGAGAGGGGAGAAGAGTACAAGCCGGGCACGGGGGGGGGGGGAAGCTAGGAACGGGCACGGGAAGGGGCTCATCAGGGGTTCCGAGTCCCGGATCTGGATCCTGCTGATCCGGGGCCGGGGCGGCCTGTCCAGCAGTGCCCTGCTCCCTGATCATCCGGCACACCACTGTAGCAATGCGCTGGATCTCCTCGTCGTCCAACTGAGGCCGAGGAGCCGGTGTCTGTGGAGGGGCAGCAGGGGGTGAGGACGCTCCTATCACGGCACGAGCAGTCGTGCTAGGCAGGCCGCGTATGCGGCCTTTCGGCCGATTCACGACCTCCGGCGTATCCAGCCATCGCTTCAACCCCCCAGTACTCGCAGCCGTACTAGTGGACGCTGATGGCTGTCCGGACTGCTGCTCGGACCCCCTTAGCTGTTCATACGAGGCCTGCAAAAATAGTGGTTTAACGATATGTTAGGGCATTAATTAACGAAACAGACATTGAGGATAGAAAGAAAAAACATTAACTTAAATAAATTGACTCACATCGATCCGCCGGGCAATATCTGAAATATAGTCGCCCGCCCGGTGCGTCTCGTCCTTGTCCTTCTTCCGCACGTGCGTCTGATTATACGTCAGAGCTACGACCTCATCGTCCTCCAGATCCGGGTGCTCGACCGCGTTCTTGTGTCGGACGATGTCGTGTGGCACCGACCCCCCCGTGTGCGTCGGATCTTTGTTCTGTCTGTTCTCAGTCCCGCTCTTACTCTTGGCGTCCCAACCTGGATCCGCAGCCCACCGATCTATCATCTCCCCCCATACACGGTGAGATATCCAATGTGGGGGATATCTCGCCATGTCCGTCATCGGGGCACCCGCGGGCAGCGCCTTCTTCGCCCGGTCCCGTGCATCGTGGAGCCATCGGCGGTAATTCTTGCCGATGTAGGCAAAGAAAGCCTGCTGCCCCAGTACCTGCTGCTGAGGCGTGTCAAACGTGAACCCCTCCTGTAAGGCATTCAATAACACAAATTAACAACATAAAACAAACTGTAATTTAACATTTACTAACGCTGAAAAAAATACTTCACCGTACCAGCCACTCCTCCCATAGGGCCTCCCTCGCAGCGGCATCCCAGTCCTTCCAGTACAGGCGTGGCTCGAAGAATCGGCCCTTCACAAGAACGCCGATCTTCGTCCTCGCAATATTCTCCAGGATCCTGCCAAAGAAGTAATTAAATTAATTAATACAGTTCAAATATAAATTAACACCCCAAAATTTTAAACATAAGGCATGAGGTGATATTTTTAGTACTTACAGGCCCTCCTGCGTGAGCGTAACTCTCTGTTTACGCTGGGGGTCGATGCGTACCCCGCGTGTCGGACCACGGCCTCGTCGAGATCCTACAAAACACAGACATTAATACAGTTCAAATATAAGGCTAGCGAAAATGTACGAAACACCGTTATCAACTATACCTGAGGTAGAACCCACGGAAGATGGAGAATGCACGCGCGTGTGGGATGAATCTGCGTCGGGCTGGGGCGACGGCTCGAGCTGGGGCTGGGGCGACGGCTGGGGCTGGGGCGACGGCGATGGCTGGGGCGACGGTGATGGCGACGGCTGGGGCTGGGCCCCCGATGGCTGTCCGCGATCACTCTGTGCCTCGTCATCAGTAGGCAATGACGAGGTGGGACTAACCGGGGAGGAAGCAGCTCGGCGTCCAGCCCGGCCACGAATAGCCCGTATCCTATCCATATCTGACTTCATATAGATTATATACAAAGACATTAACACGTGAAAAACAATAATTTAGGCATAAATCATCATCGGCACTATATATATATATGAACGGATGTGCAAAAACACATCAATAAACACCAAGTTCTAAAATGTTACTACATTTTTCCCGTGATGTTACAACATTACAAGTCAATCATTTTCAGTTTGCGAATCATCTTCATCACTTTCCTCGTCGCCCTCTTCTTCGTGGGACTCGTCGTCCTCTTCATCTTCTAATTCATCCTCTTCATCAGTAGACTCGGTCACATCATCTCCAACACTTTCAACATCTTCCGCGTCATCATCTACGACTTCTTCTCCCACAAGAAGTGTTGTTGGAAGAGGAAGATCGTCCTCCTCGTTGTTGACCTCAACAGGGAACAAGACACGTGGTTGGTCGGCTTGAAAGGAGTCTAGCTCACTGTCATATGTCACGGGCAATTTCTTGGACTTGATAGTTGTATACCAATGAGATTTGGGATTGGCGACGTCCTCCGCGTAAAAGACTTGTACAGCTTGACTAGCAAACACAAAGGGCTCGTGGGTTGATTAGGACTAATTAGGGTTATTTAGTCCTAATTAGGGTTTAATTGTGCCGAGTAGTGATGATTAGTCCTAATTAGGGCTAATTGGACTTAATTGGGTTATGTTAGGGCTAATTAAGGTTAATGAGGGATAGTTTCGGATAATTATAGCTGACTAGGGTTGATTATGGCTAATTAGAGTTATGTAGTCCTAATTAGGGTTTAACTGTGCTGAGTAGTGCTGATTAGTCCTAATTAGGGCTAATTAGGCTTAATTGGGTTATGTTAGGGCTAATTAGGCTTAATTGTGCCGCGTGTCTGACACCTCCGGACACGTGTCCGACACATACCGACACGTGTCCGACGCCTTTGGACACGTCCACGAAGTCTCCGGACACGTGTCCGACGCCCACCGACACGCACCTCTAGACACATCGGCATACGTTAATTTGTTTTTTAAATGTCGGGCACCGTCGATCAGACGTGCTGTCTGTGTCTGCGCTAACTAACAGGTATCTCAATCCAATTGGGTCCCATCCTCCGTCAACAATCTCAATTCCGACACCTCATATAGGGTGTCGATATGGTGTCCGATACATGTCTGACACCTCCGGACACGTGTCCGACACATACCGACACGTGTCCGACGCCTTTGGACACGTGTCCGAAGCCTCCGGACACGTGTCCGACGCCAACCGACACGCACCTCCAGACACATCGGCATACGTTAATTTATTTTTTAAATGTCGGACACCGTCGATTAGACGTGCTGTCCGTGTCTGCGCTAACTAACAGGTATCTCAATCCAATTGGGTCCCATCCTCCGTCAACAACCTCAATTCTCAATTCTCAAATGCTCAATGCAATAAAAATTAACAAAAACCACACATTCAATCCAATTGGGTCCCATCCTCCGTCAATAATCTCAATATCTCAAATGCTCAATGCACAATTAACAATCTAAAATCATCAATTAATAATCGCAATTACTTCAAATGCACAGCTAATAACCTAAAACCATCGATCAATAATCACAATTCTAAAACGCACAATTAACAACCTAAAATTATCAAACAAATAATCAATGTTCAAATGGGAAAAAAATGTTCAAAATTCACATATCCGATACGCTTGAATTATTTCAATTTAGGGTTCGATTGTATTAGGGCATTCAATTTAGGGTTCAATTACTTCAATTTAGGGTTCAATTAGGGGGTTCTATTGATTCAATTTAGGGTTCAGTTGATTTGAGGCATTCAATTTAGGGTTCAATTAGTTCAATTTAGGGTTCGGTTGGATTAGGGCATTCAATTTAGGGTTCGGTTAGATTGGGGCAATCAATTTAGGGTTTAATTAGGGGTTCAATTAGTTCAAATTAGGGTTCGATTCAATTAGGACATTCAATTTAGGGTTCAATTACTTCAATTTAAGGTTCAATTAAGGGGTTCTATTGATTCAATTTAGGGTTCGGTTGATTTGAGGCATTCAATTTAGGGTTCAATTAGGGTTCGATTAGATTGGGGCAATCAATTTAGGGTTTAATTAGGGGTTCAATTAGTTTAATTTAGGGTTCGGTTGATTTGAGGCATTCAATTTAGGGTTCAATTAGGGTTCGGTTAGATTGGGGCAATCAATTTAGGGTTTAATTAGGGGTTCAATTAGTTTAATTTAGGGTTCGATTCAATTAGGGCATTCAATTTAGGATTCAATTACTTCAATTTAGGGTTCAATTAGGGGGCTCTATTGATTCAATTTAGGGTTCGGTTGATTTGAGGCATTCAATTTAGGGTTTAATTAGGGTTCGGTTAGATTGGGGCAATCAATTTAGGGTTTAATTAGGGGTTCAATTAGTTTAATTTAGGGTTCGATTCAATTAGGGCATTCAATTTAGGATTCAATTACTTCAATTTAGGGTTCAATTAGGGGGCTCTATTGACAAATTAACAAAAAATTGAACCTAAATTGACATACAAATCTAAATAATTCAGATAATTTAGGGCATGTAACCTAAATTGAAGACAAATTAACAAAAAATTCAGATAATTTAGGGCAATTGACATACAAATCTCGAGGTGGGTACGACGGCGCCGGCGTTGGTGGTGCGGCGGCAGTGGTGGTTTCCTTGCGCGGCGACAGTGGAGGATTTGTGGCACGACCGGAGTGCAAGGCTTGGTGGCGCGGCGTCGGGTGGGGGACGGGAGTGTCGCCGGAGCTGGGTCGCCGCAGAGAAGGGTCGCCGGAGGTGAGAACGGCGGTGGGTGGGAGCAGAATTTCAGAGAAAGAACGGGGAGAGAGAAAGAAACCAGATCTGGATTTAAATGGAGGAGCTTTAGCGACGGAATAAGTCCGTCGCTAAAACTCCGTCGGTGAATGTCTTATTATAAAGACTTTTGCGACAGAAGTTTTAGCGACGGACTTATTCCGTCGTTTAAATAATTTTAAAAAAAAAACTCAAAATTACTAATTTTAGAAAAAATATTTAGCGACGGTAATTCCGTCGCTAAAAGTCCGCCGTTAAAACTCCGTTGCAAAATATGTTTACCGACGGTGTCTTCCGTCGGTAATAGTATTTTGCAACGGAGTTTTAACGACGGTATATTCCGTCGCTTAAAGACATGTTTAGCGACGGAATACCTTCCGTCGCAAAATACATATTTTCTTGTGGTGTATAGGAAGATAATCTCCTTAACTCCCTGTAAATGCCTTCACTAGTCTAATATCGCTCGGGCGCGAGACCTGTTTGCTCGTGTTATACTTTGCAAATTCGTTCGCATGAGGGGCAACTACCTACAATGGAAATACTTAACTAAGCTTAAGTATTATTCTAAGCAATTCCACTCCAGACGAGGTTGGGATATTCATTTTCTTGGTTTTTCATTTTCTTCACTCCATCCTCGCGTCCTGCAAATGGACTTCATTTTGTGTTGAAATTAAAACAATTAATGCACTACCACGTAACGCGTAGTGGGTTTGAAAACATACCGTATGAAGTCTTCGAATATTTCGACGATGGATCCTTGTTGTTACAAGCCTCCAACACGCTTGATCTTTTTCGCAGGTACTAAAACGGCTATTAGAGTCGAGTTCTTCGTCCACGAACCAAATCCTAGAGCTTGGTGATTGCTCTAGAGAAAGTGCTATAGAGAGAGGGATTGTCTTGTGACTTATTGTCTATCACTTATATTTTATTGGGATATCTCTACTCTTTATATAGAGATAGTATTTAGAGACAGATTTTACCTCAAATACTTAGGAGATAAAGATATATTTATCTCAAACACCTATGAGATAAATATTGTATTTATCTCAAATACTTAGGAGATAAATATCCTCTAAATAACTGTAATTATCCAGACTAACAAATACACATTATCTGTTAGTGGGCGGATAATGGGTCCACTGACCCAATTTATTAACAGCTCCCACTCGCCCACACACAGGGCAAATAAATCGTGTAGTCCCTCCTTATCTCTTGTCCACTCATCTCCTCATACAGGAAATGGAACGTGCGACCTACGAGAAAGGATATCCAGTTGAGGAGTATTGTATTAAGTTATCACCAAACTAACACAATACATCACTCCCAAAAATATCTCGTATGTACCCCAGATAGTTCAATTACACCAGATTAAACACTCTCAAATCCCTCATAATGAGCAGTGTTAAACCTCTCATATGTTATGTATTCATGACTTATATCGAAACGAAAATCGACAAAGTCGCCCGGGCTATGAATCACACAACATGATGTAATATTGAACTTTCTTCCCAAAGCCCTCATGTCATTCCAATTAGACCCAACCGCTTTCCTAGACATGCCCGGCGAGACCGCATCATCCATGATCCAAGGGTACATGCTAAAGTAGCGACATTGAGTATCCTCTTCATGACATAGTCTAAGGTGAGAAGGGTATTACATAGGATCAAAAATATTTCGATCCAAGTGGCTCACACAGTGATGAAGCAGAGATTCATTCATCACTCCCACTGTCAGTCTGCATTTAGCACATGCAGTATGATTTGCATGCTATGGCGTAACCCGCAAGGGCGTGTCACATAAATGTATAATAAAATACGCCATACAAATCTAAGTCTAGTCGCTGTACAAGCGCCTAACCTGAGTTTTTCAGCCCAGTTACTCTCATAGTGCCTGCCTAAAATCTCACATTCGACTGTAAATAGGCTACATAGAGTTGTGGAGATACTCTATGATCGACCTACATTTTTTAGGTCTCATCTTAGCTCCAACTAAGGCGACATGTTTGCTTTATAAGCTGTATCATCTTATTCGCCCACTTGGCGCTTAAGACAATTATGTCTCATCTTGCTCGCTATCTTAGCGCCAAGGTGAATTACCCGTGTGAGTGGGTCAATTTGAGCCTGGTGACACTCTCAATAAGGATGTATATGTAATCACAAAGATTATCCATTCATTCCAAAATAAACTCAAATCAAGGAACGAAAACTTAATATAATAAATAATGTCAAGTACATAAGATGCCATAAACATATCAAAACCTACGTAGTCTCATACTCCTAATGTGAGAAAGGAAAACATCTCTAGCAATAGGCTTGGTCAAAGGATCAGCCACCATTCTGCCAGTAGGTATATGCTTCATGGTCACCTCTCCTTGCGCAACTAAAGTTCTAATGAAGGCCTATGTGTTTGGCCTTCCCATGATATTTGGGGTCCTTTACAAAATCTAGGGCAGCTGTATTGTCACAGTGAACAGTGACAGACTCGTCTGCATGAGCTGTAACCCCTAGAGCCTGTAAGAATGACCTCAACCAAACAGTTTCCTGGACTGCTGCTGAACAAGCAACATACTCCGACTCCATCGTGGATAGGGCGATGCAAGACTTTTTCTTGCTGTACCAAGAGATAGCTCCACCGGAAGTGGATCTGCGCTCATCTCTATCACCGCCCTAATCAGCATCGTTGTATCCTCTCAATCTCAAGTCTCCACCATGATAACATAGGACGAGATCAGCGGTTCCACGTAAGTATCGAAAAATCCTCTTCACTGCATTCCAATGAGCGGGTCCAGGATTACTCTGATAACGACTCACCATTCCAACGGTAAAGCAGATGTCTGGACGCGTACACAACATAGCATACACCAGACTCCCAGCTGCAGCCGCGTAAGGCACTTTCGACATCCGATTCTTTTCCTCATCATTCTTTGGGCATTGGTCTGTGCTTAAAGTACACGCCTTATCCATTGGAGTGTCTATGGGTTTTGAGTTATGCATACGAAATCGTTCAATGACCTTCTTGATATATGTCTCTTGAGACAAATCGAGAAGTCTCTTTGGACGATCACGTAAGATTTTAACCCCGAGCACATAATTAGCTGCTTCCATGTCCTTCATCTCAAAAGTTGAGGACAGCCACTGCTTAGTGGTGACAATGGAACTTATGTCACTCCCAGCTAAAAGAATGTCAATCTCTTACAAAAAAAGGATCAAAATATTTTTCTTGGATCGTTTAACATAAACGCAATGGTCTTGTTCAATCATTTCAAAACCTATAGAGGTAATGGCATGATGAAACCTAAAGTACCATTGCCTAGACGATTGTTTGAGACCATATATAGAACGTTTGAGCCGGCAAACTTTGCGCTCATAGTCCCTTGACTTCAAAACCCTCAGGTTGAGCCATATAAATCTCTTCGTCTAGTTCTCCATTAAGAAACGCAGTCTTAACATCCATATAAAAAAGTTCTAAATCCTGCTGGGCGACAATAGCTAGGATCAGGCGAATTGAAGCAAATCTCACCACTGGGGAGAATGTGTCTTCATAGTCCACACCCCGCTGTTGGGTATAGCCTATCGCCAGAAGACGTGCCTTATACTTGTCAATTGACCCATCTGCCTTGCGCTTGACTTTTAAAATCCACTTGTTTCCAACAGTCTTGTGCCGTGGCGGAAGGTCAACCAACTCCCAGACCCGATTCTTCTCCATTAAGCTCAACTCATCTTTCATTGCAGCCATCCACTCATTACTAGCAGGTGAAGATAAGTCTTCTTCCACAGAAGTGGGCTCATCTTCATCAGTTAGAGTGCACATAAGAATTTCACCGTCAATCTCAAAACGATGACGTGGAACTCTTTCTCGTGCACCTCTACGCAGTTGAGAATCTTGTTGACCTGATGGTCCTGATGGTGTGCTCCCACTAGGTTGAAGGTCGCTTATACTATCTTCAGCGACAACAGGATGAGGAACTAATTCCCCACCTTCGCTTGGATATGGTAAAGTGGCTTCAACTTCCTCTAACTCATAGAGGTCAAGATTCTTACTTGCCTCTCCAATGCTAGTAAAATCACTCTCCATGAAATCGACATCACGAGACTCTATTTCAGTCTTTCCACCATTTGGATGTTCACCATACATCACATAGCCTTTAGAGTTTTCAGAATATCTCAAGAAGATACTCTTTTTAGCTCTAGGCCCTAGTTTTCCGTACTTATGAGAAGTACTGTGAACATAACCTGCTGAGCCCCATGGGCGCAAGTTATCCAAATTTGGCTTTTGGCCATTCCAAAGCTCATATGGGGTGAATTTAACTGATTGTGAAGGCACTCAATTAAGTATATAGGCTGCAGTCAAAAGAGCATCCCCCCAGAAAGATATTGGGAGGTTTGCTTACTATAGGAAGAGAATCTCCTTAACTCCCTGTAAATGCCTTCACTAGTCTAATATCGCTCGGGCTCGATACCTGTTTGCTCGTGTTATACTTTGCAGATTCGTTCGCATGAGGGGCAACTACCTACAATGGAAATACTTAACTAAGCTTAAGTATTATTCCAAGCAATTCCACTCCAGACGAGGTTGGGATATTCATTTTCTTGGTTTTTCATTTTCTTCACTCCATCCTCGCGTCCTGCAAATGGACTTCATTTAGTGTTGAAATTAAAACAATTAATGCGCTACCACGTAACGCGTAGTGGGTTTGGAAACATACCGTTTGAAGTCTCCGAATATTCCGACGATGGATCGTTGTTGTTACGAGCCTCCAACACGCTTGATCTTTTTCGCAGGTACAAAAATGGCTAATAGAGTCGAGTTCTTCGTCCACGAACCAAATCCTAAAGCTTGGTGATTGCTCTAGAGAGAGTGCTATAGAGAGATTGTCTTATGACTTATTGTCTATCACTTATATTTTATTGGGATATCTCTACTCTTTATATAGAGATAGTATTTAGAGACAGATTTTACCTCAAACACTTAGGAGATAAAGATGTATTTATCTCAAATACATATGAGATAAATATTGTATTTATCTCAAACACTTAGGAGATAAATATCCTCTAAATAACTGTAATTATCCAGACTAACAAATATACATTATCTGTTAGTGGGCGAATAATGATCCACTGACCCAATTTATGAACATTTTGAAATCCACACGACTCGGTTTTGGCGCTGTTTGATTTTGTTCTTTACGTAATTAACAACAATGAAACACAGTCTGATTATTAAAGTCTGTGTTTAAGAGACAGAGAGATTGGTTTTCTTATTATAGGACCATTCTTTTTACTGTTATTGCCATATATATATATATATATATATATATATATATATATATATATATATATATATATCATTCTTCCTCCCTTGCCCTCGTTGTAACTTAGCGAGTTAAGAGTACTTGGAAACATACTTTACCTTATTCAAAGAAAGACACTAGATGTTAAAGATCAGCAGTACCCACTTCTACAGATAGAGAAAAGCCATTTAACCTTACCTCTCTAAACATATAAGACAATTTGTTGACAGACCACATAATCTTGTTCATGTTCCGTCTTTTAGCTGATCCATGATCCTCTCGCTGCTTTGTACTGGTCTGTTCAAACTTCCAAGCACCTTCCCCTTATATTAATTCCCCAGTTGTCTTTCACCATAGAGATAAAGAACTGATTGAAAAGGCTAATGTAAATTACAGTATCATCAAGGGTGTAATAGTGACAAACTGAGGGGTGGATAAATATGTATGTTACGAGTACTTTGAAATGATTGATATATACATGATATTAAAGTCTGATGATGTTCAATTCAGGAGAAGCTCACTAGGTAAAAGAAATGATTTCTATATCATGTATAGTTGATGTAGCGAGGAATATGAGGTGATCCCAAAACTCAATGCGAGTAAAGCGGACCTTAAGCATAGTGTGGAATATAAGGAAGCGACTTGAACACCATCAGACACGGGTAAGGTCTAACTCTTATATCATTTTAAAAATCGGTATCCAATCAAAATCATGTTTAAGAGAAATAGAAGTCCACCAGGTATAAGTAGCGATCTCAATCCTATGTATAGTCGATGTGAGATTTTAGCACCGGATATATAATTAAATAAAATAATCAAATCCTAGAGCATGCTACTACTTTAAGCATAGCAGAAGCAACGTAGAAAAGTAGCCAAAAAAAAACATAAAATATATATGTATGGTGACTGCATCGATCTGGAGAGAGGGAGGGGGGAGGGGTGTCTTGCATGAATTTTTTCCATGGGCATACTTGTTTATTAGTTAGTCTTGGTTAATAGGTATGCATGGTTGGAAGAGAATATTATTGTTGAACAGTTGCACTTTTATATTCACGTCAAAGGATGTGGTGTCTCATTTTTAAGTATTTTTGTAGATCCTACTTAATGTTACATCTTACCTATCACCCATTGATGTTCTTTGTTATTCCATTTATTAATGTATTTTAGGTAGGAAATTCTTTCTAGGTTTGATGCTTGTTCTTGATTCCTGATTGAGTAAAATTGGACATGGGTTGACCAGACCATATGCTCATTTTATGACTTGATATATATATATATATATATACACTCCTCATGTCCCTTTTAACGAAATTACTTATCAAAAGTTTGTGGCTAAAAAGGCCTAATTGTCACACCATTCTCTACCTATGATACGTTTGTAGTTCTGGGTCATCCCACAAAAATTGATCATTTTCAAATTAAGAAAGATTTTGTAGGTATGTTTATATATTTATTTTTTTTATACTTTTTTATTTTTTTTTTCTCTCCACATTTAACTGTCTATCAACTCATTTTCTCTCTCCTGGCCCACCACTTTACACTTTTTTATTCTATTTCTGTCTCGACATTTAACACTCTACCAACTAATTTTCTCTTTTAGGGCTCACTCTCCTCTTTAGAGTTGTCAAAAGGGTCGGGCGGCCCGCGGGCTGGCCCGACCAGGCCCGTTTCTGGCCCGGCCCCGTGGATGAACAGTAGCGGCCCGCAATATTAGGGCTTGGGCTTGGACCAGGCCAGAAAATCCAAGAAAAAAGCCTGAGCTAGGCCCGGGTTCGACCCGGCTTGAACCAAAGCCCAGAATTGGCCCGTTTTTAGGGCTGGCCCGGGTTTGGCCCTTTTCCGCCCATTTTTAGGCCTTTTTTTGGCCCCTTTTCTGGCCCCAATTTTATGCTGGCAATTGTACCTTTCCATCATTACTATGAACTGGTCCATGAAATGTGCTGGTGAGAAATAACAGACACACAGGCGCCCCAAAAAAGAAAAACCAAAATAGGAAGAAAACAAAGTAATAAGCAAATGGGTGTCAATACAGTTTGGGCTACTCATGAGACGAACCGGTCTTTAGCCCATGGGACAATGAGAGCTGCTAAATTTAAAGTTGGGGCTGCACTTGAGCCCAGAGTGATGTTTGAAATTGGGCCGCTATCAAGTTGTCAACCAAAAACTTTTATAGATTGAGCCCAGAGTTGGAAGTATCTGCCGGAATTCTGTCGGATTGTGTTTGGGAATTCTAATATTTTGCTGCTAGCTAAAACTTCGTATTATGCGCTGTCACAAAATGAAGATTTATTTACTTCCAAGTCGCTTTTAAAAAAGTTTAGAGTGCTACACGTAAAAAATGAAGAAAAAAAAACACAGTTTCCCATTAAACGGTAAATAAAAAATAAATGACTTATACACTTTTGTTATGCTCGCATCTCTATCGACTACCATAATAACGGCCACCCTCTCGATGTGGCATCCGAGATCCACCCCTATTGAATATATATTCAGGCACTATTTGATTGCTTTTGTATTAATTCTATATATACGGTCCTTTCGAGCACTTTGTGAAATATTACTGGAAAATATCCAAAAAAATAGACGTTAATTTGAAGCAACTCGATACAAATGCGCGCATTATCTTTTCCTCAAATATGCTTAATTTGCATATACAACTCCCTACCATCATGTAAAAAATACATGTTTCTTCTTCTACGCTTTTTTTTTAACTAGCCAAAAGAATAAGTTATCTCAGTTAAATATTAAAAAAGTTTGTTTATAACATGAGGATAAAGAAAAGTTGCATGGACACACAACAGTAAAAGCTCTCAACATGAGCTTCTATTAGCTTTATTTATGACATTCTTTAAAATTTTAGACTTTTATACGTAATACAGTCATTAGAAACCTAATTATTACATTACAATTTGCTTACATAATAACAAGAAATTATGCAATTAAATTATTTAATTTGAATAACAAGAAACTTTTAAAAAAAATAGGATTGGGCCCAAGCTCGGCCCTAAATATAGGGCCTAGGGCCAAGGCTTGGACTGGGCCTAAATACCCCCATTAATCTGGCCAGCCCGGTTTCCATTCTCTCTGGCCCGGCCCCGGCCCTTTTTCTCTTTTAGCCCACTGGGCTCGGGCTGGGCCGGCCCAAGCCCGGCCCTTTGACACCACTACTCCTCTTTCCTTTCTATTAAGCGTAAAATAAAAAAAACACACAATACATAACCAAAACTCTTAATATGTATGCAAAGTAAAAGTGATCGATATTTTAAGGACGGAAGGAGTAGTTTATGTACTTGCAACTAATTGAGGACATATTTTAGGGAACAAACTTTGGCTCCTACCCGAGTTGTAGGAATCTTCCTTCAACTCTGTATATAGTAACAATTAATAGTCGCTAAATCTTTCTAGTGACTTTTCTTCTAACACTTTCAAGGACAATTATTAGTAGCACTTTTTTAGTATCACTAAATAAAAGTCACTAGAAATATTTAGAGACGATTGATTGTCGCTGCAGAGAAGGTAGAAGGAAAATTCTTCCAACTGGGGTAGCAGCCAATTTTTTTATTTTTATTTTAGGAGTAATTTTAGGTATCAATTTTTTTTGGTTAGATTTCCATCATTGTACCGTCTAGTCCGGTTGGGCGACGTAGGTCAAATGTAATCATCACTATTTTCTCGTAGCAAGGAAAATGAAGACTGAGATAATGGGTACAGGCAAAGAATAGTGGCTGCATTTTAATTTCCGCAGTCGCGGTACAGCACTGAAAAATAAACTGCCGCACGCATGCCCTATATTATAAATGCCTTCTCAGCACAACAAGTCTGTATACGGGAGAAGACCTAACTCTCCCTTTCAAGAAATAAAGTTCAAACAAATCCTAGTTATCGCATATCTTGAACAATAGGTACATGAGAAATGTTTCTCACGCAGAGTCAATTCAGGCACTTGATAATCTAGAACAAGTCTTTGCAATGAACTTGGTAATTGACCCAGCTTTATACACTTACGTTGTAGATCTTACAAAAGAATCTTGCTCTCAAATAATTACTTTTCAAGCCATCTATTCAACATGTGTTAAATCTAATATCCACATGACAAAATCCAGATTACAGATTTGAACATCAGGCTTTGAGGGTTTCAAATTTGGCCTTGTTAAACTGGGAGAGTTTAACCCTTTTTTGTTGGTAAATACTAGGGATATTTACGTATGATAAGGACTACAAAACAGTCGAGTTACAACATGCCCAAAAAAAACAACAAAAGCAGTCGAGTTACGGACGACATCTCTATCCGATAAGAATTATAATAGTACAGTGCAATTTGTAAGGACTTGTCTAGTCCTGGCGCCAAGTATTCTGTTGGCTTTGAGGGTTCCGATTCTCGCCTTGAAACTTAACTATCCAAGGAGTCTATCTTAGAAGTAAATATCGTTGTGTCTCGGATTATTAATACTTAATGTAATGGAAAGAGGTGCTAAGGGAAGCAGCTTATTCAATGGGAGTGAAACACGAGTGAAACATCAGCTTGTTTAGTTAAAAATCATTTTGGTTTTGAATAATGACAAGACTGTAGGCAAGTTAAAACTTGCGATAATGTATAATCAATCATAAGGAGCAGATATTGATTTGTCTTAACCGCTTAGGACTGTTAGATTGAAAAGTTTGATGTAACGGAAGTAGGGCAAAAATGATATCGTAATATACTCAAAGATCCTAACCAAAAGAGAACGTACAATTGTAAGACAAAAACAAAATATATGAGAAAATATCCTTCAACTCTAAGTGGAGATGCCTTAGATGTCAAACGGGTCGGGCGGCCCGCGTCCCAGCCCGAAAAAAGTCCGGGTTGGCCCGGCCTTTTATGAACAGTGCAGGCCGAATAGTTAGGGCCTTGGACTTGGGCTTGGACCAGGTCAAGGTTTCAGGAAAAATGGCCCGGGCCAGGCCCTAAAAAAGCCCAAAAAAGCCTGGCCCGGATTTTGGTAAGTAAACCAAATAATTTTGACCAACATTAATTTTGTGTTTTCTACTGTAGCCATGAGCATTCCAGTAGAATAACTATGTATGACTCAACTAATTTACATTCCATGCCTACATTACCCACCGTCTGAAGGCCATGAAGCCCACATGAGGGCCAAAGCTTCAAGTGTAGCATATTGATCTATAGTGAAGCTCTCCAACTTAATACAATTACCAAACATGGAGATGCTCTACCTTGCCGATTGCAGCAGTAGTGTTTCCAGCAGCATCAAGAGCATCCGTTCTCTCACGAATGCTGTGACTCATTCCTGCCATTTCTGCAATACCACCAGCATTATCGCTTGTGGGGCCATAAGCATCAATTGCAAGACCAGTTGCAATGGTGCTGAGCATCCCCAAAGCAGCCACTGCAATTCCATACATAGCAGCCAAGCTGAAGCTCACGTATATAGCCACAGCTATGGCAAATATGGGAATGATCACAGATTTGTATCCCAGAGCCAAGCCAAAGATCACATTTGTCGCGGCACCAGTCCTGCAAGAATCTGCCACATCCTGCACTGGACTGCCAATTTGAAAGTAATGGCTTGAATTTTAGTTAAAGCATCAATGGAGGTTATAGTTACTACGAATACATGTAAATAAGGATGAGTGGTATGAGCTGTCACTAAGGAGGGCAGGGGGTTTGGGGGAGAAAATTTTAAATCAAAATTCTTGGTCATGTGAAGTGTAAGTTTTGAGGGATTTGGTACTTAAATTTTCCATTATGAGAAAACCTAAAGCATAACACTAGAGGTTGTGAACTTTCTATGCCTGATTATATAATATCAAATTCTACAAGAATTTTGGACTCACAAAGATTCACCATCCTAATGATGAAGATTAAAGAAGCTTATTGGGCACTTCAAATGCCAAATTAGTTCGTTGCATCTACGTTCATCTAACAGCAGAATCATAGAGTTGTTGTACACAAGAAAGTGACTATTTTGAGGGGAAAAGCAACACTCACCTGTATGGATTGCTTGTATAATACTTGGTTGTATACCCAATAACGACTCCAGCCCACAGGCCAATCGAAACATAGAAGAACAGGTGCCTGCAGCAATAAATTTTTTTGGGCCCGGGCCCGGCCCAAGCCCTGCCCTAAATATTGGGCCTAGGGCCAGGGCTGAGACTGGGCCCAAATATCCCAGATTTCAGGCCCGGCCAGGCCCGGTTTCCTTTCTTCTGGCCCGGCCCTGGCCAGGTTTTGTTGGAGGTCCGCTGGGCTTGGGCTGGGTCGGCTCAAGCCCGGCCTATTGACATCTCTAAAATGCATTTGACTTATTCTAGAAAAATAATTATGAGAGGCTTCGGAAGAGTTCAAGATATATGTTCTGCAGCAACGATTTCATATTAATCATTACTATTTTCTCAAAAACAGAGAGAGAGAGAGAGAGAGATGATACGTATAACAAAGAAAACTCATACTCCGCTTTAGTAGTCGCTGCATTTAAATGTTCGCAAATACAATAAACGGGTTCTATGTCCTGGTTATACAATTCGACTCTCTAAGCACGAAAAGTAAATATACGGTAAAAGACTCAACTCTCCGTTCTAAGAAATATGCACAAACAAATCCTACTTATCGCAATTTTATGAACAATAGGTGCACGAGAAACCTTTCACATTCATAGTCAATTCGGGCATGTGATAATCTAGAACAAGCTAGTCTTTGCAATGAACTTGGTAATTGACCTAGCTCATATCGATGCTTTATGCACGCTACGTTGTAGATTTTACAAAAGGATATTGCTCTCAAAAAATTACATAGTTTTCAAGCAATTTATCCAACATATTGAAACTAATATCCACGCGACAAAATTAATACGGAGTAGTAAACATTTGGACATTCCAAACCCTGTTGTGCGCGTCCGTTGAATGTCATTTGTTGTCAGCATGATGGCTTTGAGGGTTTCAAGTTTGGCCTTGTAAAGTTATTAATAATCCAGGAGAGTCTATCATAAACGCTATTACCTTTGACTTGGGATAAAGTTTTTAAGGAAACAAGCTTGAGATATCATCTAGTGCAATCGTAAATCATTTCAACCTTTAAGGCCCTCCTTGGTCGGTAATGAATGGCTTCAAGGATTTCAATCTTGGCCCTCAAACTTGATTACTATCTAAGCAGATAACAGAATAACAATTCACTGCCTTCTTTAACCTCTCAACTCCTATATATTGATTGCATCAATTCCTTCTCATCTAACGGTCGTAAATATCGACACCAAAGTCCAAAGAACATAAGATGTTTACTCGTATGTGAGGGAGTCTATCCTAGAAGGAGATATTGCATTGTCTCGTAAATAGGTAACCGACCATTTATGAGGCGTTCTAAGTATGAGGGGCTATAGCTAGAGGAGGCATGGATGATTATGAAATATAGTATCAAACGTTCCAAATTATTGGTCCTGACAATCCAAAACTATTGAATTGGAAGTGGCTAATGTGACGGTAGCGAGGCAAGGAAGAGCAAGATGTTAATTTACAATATTCATCGGTTTTAATTAAATGGACAAAATCATTGGTCGGAGACGATACAGTAAGTTACAGGACACAAAATCAAGAGATATAAGAATAATCATCCGACTCTAAGCGTAGATACCTTGACTTATTTAGCAAAAATCACGCTTCGCAGTTTTTTGAAGCATTCAAGATGTATGTTTACGGAATACAGTTTCATGTTAGACGTGACCACCTGATAATTTAAATACGTATTTTGTTCTTTTGGGTAATTCGACAAGTTAAAGATAACTGACATATACATTTTAATGAGCACATCTTCAAGTAGTTAAAATTCATTAAAAAGTCAAAAATATCTCTTTTACGAATACTCTAAATACCTCTTTCCCGAGTGAAGCTGTTACTTGTGAAAGAGGTATTTAACACAAGTATAAAGTTGTTAGTTGGGCTGAATATTTTATCAGATGGGGGGACTCTTTGGGCCGATTATGAGGCCAATAAAGCCTTCAACGACCGAGGCCGAGGTCCGTCGAACCAATAACATTTTCAAACCACGAAGTGGAGGGCCGAGCCCTTCAAATCAATTTGTATTAAGACTTAAGAGGCTAGAGGTAGAATCAGGCCCAAACTTAAGAAGCCAGGTCCACCTCAATAGCTCAGCCAATCCATGCAAACAAATAAGAGGAATCCATTTTTGCCCCCGATAGAGATGTTGAAGGCAAACATACTTGCATAATATCAGATCCTCTAGTATAACTACTCGTGTGACTGAAAGAACATACTTGCTCGTCCATATAGATTGCCTTGCTTAACCAAACACATCAATAATTTATAGCCATTTTGTCCATGATATTGCAACATCGGCCCCTTCGATCTAGTGTTTTAAGCTTGTCTACTGCCTCGTCCACAGGTCTAGGACCATGGCAAAATATCTACGTCCAAGCTTTTGTGATGAAGTCCGTTATTTTGCTTCCACATCGAGCATCAGGTCTCAATGCACTCGGTTGTGATTAACCCCGTCTCCCAGGCTCATTCTCGTATAAATAAAGATAGATCAAAACTCAATGCACGAGTCATTCCGGTTAAGATGAGTCCATATAAACATGAACGATAACTACAAGTTCAACCAGGTAGCAGTAAGTCGCCGGGTCGGCGTATGGGTGAAAATAACTTTACTTCATTGCCTAATAGGGTGATGCATGAATAGCGTTAAAACAATTGAAAATATGATTTTTATTCTTACATTTACCTTTAAAGATCGTTGCTAGAAGTATTGCGATCTCAGCTATTTAAGAATTATAAAGTATCAATGTAGTGAAATAGTGTTTTGATGAAGTTTTATTTACTAAAAACTTTAAATCTCAGAAGTATCACGTTCTCAAGCAGTCAAAAATCTTCCGTTGATTAGCCATCAAGATTTTACCAAATAATAATCGAGTTGGAGCATTTTTTATAGAAAGAAACCACCTTACTAATCTATCAAAGTTGAACGATAGTATCAAACTTAGAGCATGTACGATATATATACATAAAATGACTCAGCTCAGGAGACATATTACCAATATCTCTTGATTTTGTTTTTCAACATGAGGTAATTTCGTAGTTGTGATCAAATGGAAAATGCAAGATGTATTTCATATATATGTTTATGTATATGAACATATATAAATGAATTGAGTCGCAAATTTTATCTTAAACTATGGTTTGGTTTAACACAGCATATGCTCTGTTTTAACTTGATTGTAAGGTGCACGAGCATTATTAGGTAAATTATTTTTTTAACATTTGTGATCATGTATACAGAGACACGAGTATGTCGTGATCTAATAACTATTTGTGATGTCGTGAGAAAACTTTTGAGTCCCTGTAACCTTTAATTATTAACATCATTCTCTTATTATCAAAAGGAAAAAAAAATCATCAGTTTATGGTTAATGGTTTATATGTTCCATCGCCCTCTCTGTCTGTCTCCTAGAGGAAAATCAAGTGATAATGACCCTGACCAACTTAGGCCGTAACAACAACCAAGTTGTAGCGGCTAGCAAGACCACAAAACACTTGTCTCCTCCTACAATATAATTGATTGGTACTAATTTTGCTTCAACCTTTACCTTTTCTCCTTTTCAAACCAAGACGGGCCAATTTGTACTTTGGTTGACACTTTTGATTGCGCTGATGGTATAACCTTTGCTGTTATTTAGCAAAATCGTGTCATTTCTCAGTCTAATTATAACTCAAGAGAACTTACGCTACCTTTTGTTTGTAACTAAAAAGTTAATGCTCATAACGTAAGTGAAATTTTAGCAACGAAAGATATACGAAAAGAAGGTGGAAGGATCTGTTTCAAACATTTCCTTTGAGTGTGCACACATTTTGAAGGGCAACTTTAATCTTTATGAAAGTTTTTTTTATTACTAATAAGGATCCATATATGAATATGGCTCGCAAAGGTAGGGTTAACACCTGCCCTTCAGAAGGGCATGATATTTTTCACTCAACTTTCAACTTGCACACTACTTTTTCACCAGTAACTTAAAAGGAGAGGCCCAATTAAGTGTCGCTAAAAGAGATTTGACTTGGGCTAGTTTAACAGTCGGAAGGCGAACCCCAAAGCAAGAACTTCTTAGAGTTCTTGGCATAACCCCGCTGGTGAAGTTCTTCCGTATTTCCTGTTGTTCAGTTTACATTAAACTTTTCATGCTTAGATGAGAAGTCACGTGTTACTAAAAGAGCTAAAATTTAGTATGCCTCCTTGTCTTCTATGTACAACAATTTTTTTGATCAAATTATGCGTAATGGTGTCTAGGCTCGCATCACTAGTGTTCACATCCCCTAGAGTTATGGAAACTAACTACATCAGTTGTTAAGTTCCTTCGGTTGTTCTCGATTGTGCTATACTAGGAAAAAAAACTTAAAAAGAAAACAAATACATAAACAAGTAATGTTACAAAGGGTTAATTACACTTATGTCCCTGAGGTTAGGGTGTAATAACAGTCAGTAAGTTTCAAAATGTAATATTCCGTGACCAAAAATCCTAATTTTGTAACACTTGTGTCTATCCGTTATGGTTCCGTCTAAAAAGTGTATTTTTTTTACGATGTCATCATTACGTATTTTCAAAATGACAATAATGTCCTTTACTGCATATGCTAAATAATTTTTAAATGTTCAAATTAGGATTAAGGTTTTTTAGGGTTTGTATAAAAACCCTAATTTTCAAATTAGGTTTTCAAATTAATGTCGACGACCAATCTTCTGCCGGAGTTGCCCCCATCGCAGGCGACGACGCCTTTCCCCCTTCATCTCTTCTTTCTCCCCACCTCACCCCCGCAGCAGCCCCCTCCCTCGCCCTACGCCAGCAGCTCCATCGCCCCACGCTGCCGGCAACTCAATCGCCCCATCCCTCCCTGCCCCACCCTCCACCATCCCATAGCCACCCCCCACTATACCTACACACCACTGCCAACCTCCGTGACCCAACTACCTGGCACCACTGCCATTACCCACTCTTCTTTCTTCCTAAATCAAAACCCAACAACCCAAAAAACAAATCTACCGTGATTCTGAGTTGTGGCATGAGAGAGAGAGAGGGGGCGATTCGGGGTAGGTCAGAGGGGGGTTGAGCGGCGGGGTAGGGAGGGAGGGAGGGACAGCGGCGGCGCAAAGGGGGAGGGAGGGCGAGGGCGGCTTCGGCGTCAGCGGGGGGTGGGGGAGCATGGGGGTGCGACAACGAGGTGAGGAGTGGGGAGAGGGGATGGGGAGGGGTGGGGTGGGGAGGGGAGCGTGCAGAGATTGAATCTGAGATGAGAGATTGAATTAGAGAGAGAAAGGAGAGAGAACAAAAAAGATAAAAGAAAATTAAAATTTTAATTTCAATCAGGGGCAATAAAGTCTTTTCGTCAAAACCGTTATATATTTTTATATTTTGTCTGGTCAATGGACATAAGTGTAATTTGTACAATTTATTATCCTTACCTGTAATTATACCCTATCTCAAAGACATAAGTGTAATTAGTCCTTACAAATTTCGTTTCGTAATATACAGCTACCTCTTGTAAAAAGCAGATTTTTTTTTTATAATTAGAGAGGGGGGGGGGGGGGGGGGGTGTGGCTCACTCTTCTTCGTAATGACATGAAATTGAGCAATTTCCTTTTTACTTTTTTATCCTCTCAGATTTTATCACTGCAATTAAAATTTTGAAATCCAGCTTCAGCGACAAAATTAATTTTTTTTAATTCTGTAAGATTCAAATCCGCACTCGCGAACGGTGTAATGGAACCAATCTCAAACCCACGCGCGACATCACTACTCGCTATAAAGCAACTTTGTATTCCACGCGCCATAAAGAATGTGATTTGAAACTCGTGTTCTCAGATAGGTCCGACATAGGGATGGCAATGGGGCAGGTCGGATGCGGATCTTATAAAATCTGCACCTGCCCCGGTAGCCCTAAAACACCTCTCCGCCCCGCCTCGCCCCGCCACCGGATCATTTATATACGATACCATAACAGACCCTAACAAAGATTGAAAAAGTCGTCCCCGCCCCTATCCGCCCCGCCCTTCCCCTGTAGCACTCTCAGAACTCCGTTTAGTTTGTCATTTCAGGCAAGTACTCAATCACAGTTCACTACAATTCTCATGATTCATCACTTCACAGAACACTGAATAATTAAAAATTCAATCACAAAACCAAAAAAAGAAAAATTAACTAAAAGACAACAGTTCAACCACAAAAACAAAAACAAGTGACAGATCACGAAAGATCAGAGTGAAATCGAGACTAGATAAGCTAATTATCCTCGATGGTGGACGGTGGACAGTGATCGCCGAGGTGGAGGTGGACGTCGTTTGTGCGGGGGAGAGGTGGACAGTGATCGCCGTGGTGGAGGTGGAAGCCGACAGTACGGGAGAGCTGTAGACTGTGGTTGCCGAGGTGGAGGTGTACGCCGTCTATGCGAGGGAGAGCTGGACAGTCACCGAGAGGTGGAAGTCGACGGTGTGGGTGAAAGGTGGATTGTGGTCGCCGAGGTAGAGATGCGAAGGAGAGCTGGACGGTGGTCGCCGAGGTGGAGGTGGACGTTGACAGTTTACGGGGGAGAGAGAGGAAATGGGGGAGCAAGGAGGCAGCGGCGGTAGCTTGGCTGAGTGAAGATAAGATATAAAGAATTAGGGTTGGGACTATATATATAGAAGTAGATGGACGGCAGAGATTAGCTGGTGTATAACGAGACGGGTGCAGGTCACAGAGGCGGGTCGGATAGCGGGGCGGGTTGGGCAGTATACCATACCCGCCCCTAACCCGCTACGGATTTAAAAAAAAATATATCATACCCGCCCCATAATCCGGTCAAAATCAAAATAATCCGCTCTTAAGGGCGGCGGAGATCCACCGAGTGCGGGTCTAATTGCCATCCCTAGTCCGACAACAGATACGGACAGGTCTGAAAAATGTAGAAATAAATAAATAAAATAAAAATCAATTATGGCAACATAGCGGCCCTCCATTTCTAGCGGATGCTTCACACCAGAGGAGGTCTGCATATAGAGAGAGAAACCCCGCTTGGTTTAGAAAGAGAAAACATAGCCATATGTACTTACGAATATGTACATATTTGTTTAGAGAGAGAAAGCTGAGCTGGAGTGGCCGTTCCAACGGCCACCACCCGCCTCGTCTTCAACCCATTTGTTTGGAGGCCAGAAATTAACTAGATTTGCTCAAACTTCAATTCCCAAACAGAAAGAAACCCAACAGGAAAATAAAAAAATTGTGGGTAAAAAGAAAAGGAAAAATCCCACCATTTTTAACCCATCAGAGCTTGCTGCACCATCGTTGTTCTTCTTCCTTGTATTGGCTTTGCTCTTTTGTTGGGTGTTTGCAAGCATAAAGGTGGTACATTTGTACAGGTGAGTTTTACGAATTATAGGTTTATTTGAAGAAAATGCAGCATAACATATTTACTAGTATGAGGAGTTTGAAGATGATGGACGGATGCAAGGGCGGGCAAGTTTTCGCACTTCATCCGTCCTGTACCACCACCACCGGTGGTGGTGGTGGTGGTAGCGTCGGGGAGAAGTTTTTGCAGCATTTGCAAGATCATCTCAGGGTGAATTCAATTAGGTCCAAGTCAATGCGGAATTTCCAGAATGTTCATGTCTACAACACGCCTGTTTTAGCCGAAGCGCTCGCGATTTACGGCCTCCCGCAGACGGATCTGATCGAGCCTCAAATCGAGCCTTGTCTAAAGTCGGTCAATTTCGTGGAGACGTTGGCGGATTTGTACCGCAGGATGGAGGATTCTTCGCAATCTGAGAAATCGGCGATGTTTCTTGAGCACTGTGCGATAATCCGCGGATTGCCTGATCCCAAATTGTTCGTGCGAAGTCTTCGTTCGGCTAGGCAGCACGCGGTGGATGTGCATTCTAAGGTTGTTTTGTCTGCGTGGTTACGGTATGAGAGGAGAGAGGATGAGCTCGTAGGGACATCTTCAATGGACTGTTGTGGACGTGATTTGGAATGCCCTAGGACCGCTTTGTTAGCTGGATATAATCCTGAATCGGTGTATGATCCGTGTGTGTGCCTTAGAAGTCAGAGGGAGGAGGGTGATGCCGAGTTTAGTATGGGAGATGAGGAATGTTCGACTTCTGAGGAAGATTGCGATATGTCATTTTGTATTGGGGATGAGGAGGTGAGGTGTAGTAGATTTAGCATTGCCTCGCTCTCAAGGCCCTTTGAAACGATGTTATATGGTTCGTTTATGGAGTCGAGGAGGGAGAAGATAAATTTTTCGCAAAATGGATTTTCTGTAAAGGCAATGAGGGCTGCTGAGATGTTTAGCAGGACTGAAAGTGTATATTCTTTGGAGCCGGAAGTTGTATTGGAGCTCCTGTCGCTGGCGAATAAGTTCTGTTGCGAAGAGATGAAGTCTGCTTGTGATGCATATTTAGCATCTATGGCGTCCGACATGGAGAGAGCAATACTGCTTATAGAGTACGGACTGGAGGAGACGGCATATCTTCTCGTGGCAGCGTGCTTGCAGGTTTTCCTGAGAGAGCTTCCGGATTCGATGAATAATCCTAATGTGGTGAACTTCTTTTGTAGTTCAGTGGCTAGGGAAAGGCTGGCTGTGGTTGGGCATGCGTCTTTTCTGTTGTACAGTTTTCTGAGCCATGTTGCCATGGAGGATGACATGAAATCAAACGTCACTGTGATGCTATTAGAGAGGCTGGGAGAGTGTGCGGCTGAAGGTTGGCAGAAACAACTTGCATTCCACCAGTTGGGTTGTGTGATGCTTGAGAGAAAAGAGTACAAAGATGCCCAGAATTGGTTTGAGGCGGCTGTGGAGGCAGGTCATATATATTCGACAGTTGGTGTTGCAAGGACCAAGTACAAGCGTGGTCATAAGTATTCGGCATACAAGCTGATGAACTCGCTTATCTCTGATTACACACCATCTGGATGGATGTATCAGGAGCGATCTCTATATTGTAACGGGAAAGAGATGATGATGGATTTAGATACAGCAACTGAATTAGAGCCAACTCTTTTGTATCCGTACAAGTACAGGGCTGTCTCATTGCTGGAGGAGGATAAAATTGGAGCAGCCATTTCTGAGATTGACAAGATAATTGGGTTCAAGGTCTCTCCTGACTGCCTTGAACTGCGTGCTTGGTTTTTGATATCCCTAGAGGATTATGAAGGAGCTTTAAGAGATGTCCGGGCAATACTGACGTTAGATCCAGCTTACATGATGTTCCATGGCAAGTTGCACGGTGACAACTTGGTAGAGCTCCTTCGCCATCATGTCCAGCAGTGGAGTCAGGCTGATTGCTGGATGCAGCTATATGATCGATGGTCTTCTGTTGATGATATCGGTTCTCTAGCTGTTGTACACCATATGTTGGCAAACGACCCTGGGAAGAGTCTTCTACTGTTTCGGCAATCTCTCCTCCTTTTACGGTGAGTATAGACTTTAGGTACTAGTGTAACTTTTGGTTCTATGAATGCTTTAGTCAGTTGCATTCTTCTTTTTTACTGTAACTAAATTTACCTCAATCCTTTTGCCTCTCCAATAGTCAGTTGCATTCCTTTTTTTTTTGTTTAGTGACTCTAAATCTACCTCAATCCTAAGATCTTTTCCTCTTTTGTGTATTATAGTCTTCGTGCTCCTGGAGTTCCATAACTTTGTTCAATTTGCAATGGGATGCTCTTTATCTGCAGAGGAAATCTTCATATGTAGATAACTCAGAAAATTGTATTGATGTTTCTCCCCTGGAATGGGTTGAATTGCCCTTAGTTGCAGGAAACTCCTAATATGGTGACGTTTCTCTCTCGGAAACTCGCTTTTGCGATCCCAAGTTAGGAGCTCCATGGGATCTCGTCCCAAGCTAAGATGGAAACTTGATCCCGCTAGCTGGATAGAGATGCATGGAACAAATGATAGAATACATGAAAATCAAGCTCTTTTCAACTCAATTCCTTGTTTCTCTCTTCCTTCAAGTCCTTAAAGTCTCCTTGTCTGTTGTTGCTATCTATGTAAACTATGCTAAACAAATGATAATACTCTTTACGCATTTATTTATTCAAGCCGCTCCCAACCTCAGATTCTTCTTGGTGCTTACGCTTCCCCGCCCCCGCTCCTGCCCCCGCCCCGGCTTTGTGCAACTAAGGAATTGCCTATTAGTGCGTACTGCATCTTTAAATGAAATCAGTTACTTTTTCCTTCTCTTTCTTTTCGGCAAAGGTAAAGTTGGTGCCGGTTGGACTGAGACATCTATCATCGTTAGGCAACTGGCATAAACTAATTTCACGAATGTGCATAACTACTCAGCTATAGAGTGCATTCCGCAGCACAAGGATGCACACATGCACAGACGCATGCTCACTGTCTTGAGAGAAGAAAGAGGTCATAACTTATTGTCTTGAAACAGTTATTTATGTGCTTTCTCGTTTCTTTGTGCGTTAAGATAATTTCTGATTTAGTTGCTTGTTAATTGGAATGTAAAAGTAGTATACTGTAGGAATTTACAGTTCGAAAAGGTGTCAAGTACTAATCACTTGCCATTTTGGGTGTATGCTAATGTATAAGTTGCCAAACAACTCTCTCTTATGTTTTATGGGCCAAAAACAAACAGTTAATAGGTTTTTCTTCTTAAATTACCTGCAAATGTGCAACAAAATTTTGCCTCTTGCAGCAGATGGGTCTCTTGGTGTTCAAACCATCCATTGTATTGTTCGCTATGATTCAATAAATCTGTCAGTTTTAAGTTGTGCTAAGAGCAACAAATTTTATTCTATAAAGAGTTAATTAGGGTTTATTTTCTAGCTTCAGAAATTGAAGAGTTATTTTTCATGGTCACCGTCAGTATTCCATTGTGTGTTCGAACTTCCAATAGGATCCATAATATGCCTGATTGCTATAGGTTAAACTGCCACAAGGCTGCAATGCGAAGTCTTCGGTTGGCACGCAATCATGCTACCTCTGAGCTTGAAAGGCTTGTCTATGAAGGATGGATCTCATATGACACAGGCCATCGAGACGAAGCATTAGCTAAGGCCGAAGATGCCATATTGATTCAGAGATCTTTTGAAGCCTTCTTCCTCAAAGCCTATGCTCTAACTGATCCTGATTCAAATCTTGATCCTGATTCGTCGTTATATGTTATCCAACTTCTAGAGGAAGCTCTTAGATGCCCCTCAGATGGCCTTAGGAAAGGACAAGTGAGTACATGCTTGCTCATGATGATTATGCCTTTTGTCCTTTTCACCGGAAATAGCAACTTAATACCGCCTTGTTTTTCAGGCATTAAGTAATTTGGGGAGTATCTATGTAGACTGTGGTAAGCTAGATCTTGCTGCTGACTGCTACATGAATGCCCTCGATATCAAGCATTCACGAGCACATCAAGGTCTGGCACGTGTATTTCATCTAAAGAATCAGCGCAAAGCTGCTTATGACGAGATGACAAAGTTAATAGAGAAGGCTCGATATAATGCGTCAGCCTATGAGAAGCGTTCAGAATACTGTGACAGAGACATGGCTAAAAGTGATCTTAGCATGGCAACACAGCTAGATCCCCTGCGGACATATCCTTACAGATATAGGGCTGCTGGTAAGTTATATGAATCTCTGTTCATATTTTCACAGTTTCCATTGACAGGGTGCTACTATTACTAGTCGATGTTACTTCATGGAGTATTAACCTATCTTCACTACGATACAGAGGTATTGTACCTAGATGTCCTTGACTCTTTACCAGTACACAGTGAACATAGACCTAATGTGGGAAGAGTATGAGTTCGGGAGAACATCAACTTTTCCTATTTCTGTCACCACACCTCCACTTCCTCTGCAATTTCCCCCTTGTACGTCTCATCATCATCCTCATCGACCAAATGAATCCTGTTCTTCCATCCTCCCCGACCGAAGCATTTTATGTAGCCTGGCATTTTTGTTGTGCACTCATCGCATGTCTCCTGTCTTTCTCGGAGTTCCTATATATGTATTGTGGGGATGTGTGTGCATGTGTCTTTATGTGAAACAATCTCCATCTTTCAGTAACTATATGGCTTATTGGTCCCTTCACTTTTGTACTTTCTTTGTGGCCACCTTTAATAAGTGCAATTTTCATTGTTCAAGGTGTAAGGCCCACCCCCGGCCCGTCCCCCATCGGTCTTTGTTAGTTGCGTCGTTACTCTAAAGTAGCCTTTCTTATTATTCAAGCTTTTCAGGTGAAGGTACAAAGTTTGAAATCTTCGTAACTTTGTAATCTTTTATGCATTTTTTTTCTAATTTCCATAAGTTCCTTGCCTGTAAAAAAGAACCTTGAGCTTTTGAAAGCACGACTGACATTGCTCAATCTACGGGGCATCCAAGTGTTTTGTCGGGTGTTAAATCTACAAGGGGAAGAACCTGCACTTCATGACAAGTGTTTTAGTCACCATGTCATTTTCATTGCCCTTTAACCGTTCAACATGAATTTCTCCTTGCATATTAGTTTCTTGACTCATGTAGTTGAATTTTTAGCCCTTTGCCTGTTTTGGTAGATTATTTCATGTCACGAGGTCTGTGTAGACTTCCATACTCCATGCTTTCAATTCTTCTTCTTTTTCTATCAAAGCGTGACCTGGAAGAAAGCAAAACAACTCCATCGTCAAGCATATCTTCTAAAAAAGTCAAACAAAAAGGGTTAACAAAAAAATTAAAAAAATAATTAATATAGAATTAAAAACACTTCCTCTTTCCCTTCTGCTGTGTTACTGTTCTCACTCACTTCTCAGGACAAGTTTTTATGTGTATTCTATATGGTTGGGAAAGATTATATCCAGATAACAAAAATATTAGAGAAGTAATGCATATCGTACAAGCGTGCATAACTGTAACTTATCTTCAGTTTCATATTGATTTCTACACTTGTGTCCCATTCTTTTCATTAGTAACTTGTCGAGATCGGTAATGGGAAACAACAAATATTTGACATCTATATGGCATCTTGAGTTGCAGCGTAGCCCCCATATAAGACCTCATCCTATGCTCACATAGGCTTTTAACAGCAACATGATGGTATATCAGCCATAGAATTAATGACCTTGGGTACATTGTTAGGTACAGTCTTTTAGAGCTTAATTATTCAGAGAAAGTGATGACTTAACTTGGTATCAGAGCTCTGATTTTGTAAAGTCTACCACTTTTAATATCTAGCTTGCCTCTTAATGTCACATGCCAGAGGGATGTACATGCTGTCTGGCTATTTTTTAAAACCGTGAGCTTATAGTGTCAGTACCTATAGAAAATGTTTCACTGGATTCTGACTTCTCTTTGTGATTTTTCAGTTTCCAAAAGTTTCACAGGACTTTCTCACTTGATAGTTGCAGAGTTGACATCTCTCTTAGTGTCTCCTTGGGATAACATCTAGTGGATAGCGCCTATTAAAATTTGGCATCACTTTCTTTGTAAATCGAACAGTAAACTTCGCTGGTCAAGTATTGACTCTTGAGACCGGTGTTGAATGATAACATGCAGCTTTGTTTGTGTCTGAGAAGTTGATTCAAGCATCCCATCCAGTATACTTTTATCTACTAGAAGTAGAAGATGGTGCTCTTGATTTCTGCTAGTTAATCTACATTTTTACTGTACTATGACACCTGCAAATTATAAAATGCCTATGAAGAGTCATTCTTATTAAGCATTTCTTATTACCCACTAGTGCTTAAATTAATTAAATTGCCTGTAGTCCATGCCTAAACTAACTACAGAAATCATGTTCTTCAGTTCTAATGGATGACCACAAGGAAGCTGAAGCCATATCAGAACTTACGAAGGCTATTGCTTTCAAGCCAGATCTACAACTGCTTCATCTTCGAGCAGCATTCCATGACTCGATGGGTGACTTCATTTCCACCCTCCGAGACTGTGAGGCAGCCCTCTGCCTTGATCCCAGCCATGCCGATACTCTCGAGCTTTATCACAAAGCTCGAGAACGGGCCAATGAACAACACACATAAGGGAGCTAGAGAGCCAGCCACTCTTTCATGATCTTATGTCGGCAATTGATTTATTGCCACCAGTTGATCTGGTAAAATGGGCCAGTGGTAGTGCGTTCATATAGTTTCTGGAAACTCTCTCTAGAAAAATCAGGTTGTACTGCCCATTGCCACAGCATCTGGGAAAGAGGCAAGTAGAGAAAATTTTGGATTCGAAAAACAACAGGAAGAAAGAAGCAAAGCGCATCCTGTTAGTGTATATACATTTTTTCGTGGTGGGTGATGGTAATTTATTACTGAAAATTTGTAATTACGACGGAAATGATGCTATTACATCGTAAGCACGATCAAATGAGAGATGCACATTATATTCCAGCCTGTGATGGAAAGCCTGTTCAGTGAAAGGTTTACAATGATGTAATACTTTGTCTTCCTTCCGTGTGTATTTTTGCTAGCAAATTTCTCTCGACAATGACAGGAGCGTCTTTTTCTTTTGGTTGGAGTTATTTTCTTTGCTTTTGTATAAAAGATTGATCAAGTTCAGCACGCATCCGCTCATAGTACTCCAGTAATTCGAGTCTGAACGCCTAGGATGGTGATGTCTGAGTTTTACAAGGACACAAAATGGTTCTTCTTTCCTTTGCCACCTGTGACCATTTTAGCTCAACTTTTTATTAAAACTGCACGAGATGCCTATTGTTCCAGCTGTTTATGCAGTCGTGGCTTTATAAAAGTTTCTCCTTACTCTTTCTCTCAAATTTTTATCACATTCATTCATTGTTCAATCATACTCGAGTGTTCTACAAGGAGGAAAAAGCAGCAGCAGCAGCAGCCGCAGCAGCAGCAGCTATGGATAAGAAATGTCCTCGAATGCTAGACTTTAATGCGCCACTAATATCAACGAGGCGTCCAACGGGTGTAGTGTTGCGTCGCTCAATTTCACAGGGCGCTTCGCGAGATATAAGTAGCAGGGTACCGTTTTCATGGGAGCAGACTCCTGGCAAGCCCAAGGACACGGATGCCTGCAGTGACTCTCATGACACAGTTGTGCTGCCCCCAAAACCCCCACCAGGCAGATGGCATCCACCAAAAGAGGCTGTTCGTCATGATAGTGGCTGCGATGGCGATGCTGATGATGATTACGACAGCTTCTCGGACGCTGTTGACATGTTTTCGTTGTCCGAGGCAATAGATGTTTTCGAGTCAGTGGAGGCGTTTCCGGGTGTAAATTTAGGGACTTGTGGCTCCGAGTCTCCGAGTTTCATCATTCAGCGGTTTCTCCCCGATGCCTTGGCTGCCTCATCTGCTGTTGCTGTTTCGAGAAATGTAAATATGAAGCTTGCTCAATCCAAAGATTGTTCTGAAAAATGCGTTCCTCGAGCTATTGGGAGGGCATACTCTACACCAAAGGGCTGTGGCCTAGACATTTTCTTCCCCTGGCGCATGAAGCACAAGCCATGTGGTGTAAAAAGCCCTGTCCGGGCTTCATCTTTGAGTGTGAAACCTCAATGGAGCACGGGCAAAAGGCCATAGATTGTTCATTACTAGGACTGAGGGTGAGTTAGATTTTTGAACTAGGAAGGAGTTGAGTGATATTTAGAAGTAGAAGTGGTGTTTACACATTTGGTTTATGGAGTACATGTGTTGGTGTTAAGTGTTGGGTTTAGATTTTGAAGTATGCAGTCACCCTTTTACGTTATGTTATCTCTTGTTTAGCATTTTCTTGAGGTTTGGTATAGTTATTGGAATCTACAAATCACAAACGTCCTTAATATTAAACCCAAGTTACAGCGTCCTAAGACGATCAGGAATTCAAAAAAAAAAAAAACTTAAAATACAAAGGTGATAAAAGTGGCGTGATATAACTAAAAGGTAAGATGAGAGAATAATAATTTCTAAGCGCTTATTGTCTGAGAATCTTTTCTTCTCGTTAGATTTCACCTGTCCGTTATATCACGTCATATCAACGACTATTACTCTCAAAATTTTCTCGAAGGATATGAGCATGGTCAATGTACAAGCGATTGGAACCATATTTGGAGATATCTGATATGCCATTACGCCATAAAAAGATTTACTACATATACTAATTTTTTTATTTTATGTCTGATGACATCTGATATGCTGCTATTATGACGTAAAAAAGTTTACGATGAGTACTCAAAATAGTGGTCCGAAAGCCCAACTTATTTCATGGGC
The DNA here is from genome assembly GCA_033070095.1 of Escallonia herrerae. Classification (NCBI taxonomy): domain Eukaryota; kingdom Viridiplantae; phylum Streptophyta; class Magnoliopsida; order Escalloniales; family Escalloniaceae; genus Escallonia; species Escallonia herrerae. The sequence goes on along the minus strand of JAVXUP010003085.1, from coordinate 25,926 downwards.
CATTGTCCAAAAACCAGCGGGTACCCAAAAGACTACAATCTGTCCAGCCCACCAAAAAGTTACCCAACTCCTTTGTGGGCGCACGTACCAACGCTGTCCGCACGTGCGAGATTTCAAAAATGAAAACTAGGGTTTTAGAGGTCGGCGATGCCGGGCAGGTCACGGGCCCCAAAAGCTGCCCGTTTCTTTTTATTTATTTTCATATTCGCGAAACTATTCCGCCTCCCGCTCCCCACAAGCATTCGAAAACTGATAAATTCTCTCTCTCACACACACAAACACACACTTGTACACTACCTTCTTCAATCTCTCTCATCTTGATAAGATTTCTAGAGAGAGAAAGCAGAGAGAGAGAGGGAGGAACCCTAGTTTGGCCATTTGGATACCTTCAGTGGCGGTTTAACTTTCAGCGGCTCGATAGATCTTCGTTTGAGGTATGTCGCCGTCTCTCGCTTCCGTCCACGTTTCATTTCACTGTTTGTTCGAGCAGATCTAGTGTTTTTGCGTGTTTGTGTTTCGTATTTGTCGAACTTTTGACGATTTAGGGTTCTCAGTGACTGCCCTTATATGCGGATCCTGCTGGTCACTTGTTAATTACTGTTTCGCAGTAGCGGTTGCTCTTTTCCGGCTACTATTGTTCCCTTTGGTGTTTGTTTTGGCGGCGTGTAGCGATGGGGATTTAGTTAGGGTTTTTGGTGCTATTGTTGGTTGGGTGATTCAAATGGAAATTGGCATTTTTATACTACTGTTGTGTCTAATGTCCGGATGTTTTTAAAAGAATTATATCCGTTTTACACTGGTTTAGTGAAGCTATTGTATTGATAGCTGTAGATTTTGCATGTGAAAGCAAATAATGTTGTTTAGATTGATTTAAGTTAGGGAAGTGTTCCAGGAATATGATTGAAATTCTTAAAATGGACTGGCCTATGTTTGTTTTGGTGGACGTGATCTCCGTTTATAGGACGTTAACTATGTGCTATGGGATTCACACACTGATTATTTGATTGCTGCAGCTGAGTATTTGGTGTAGCATATCCTTATCTTATCCTCCCGGAACAGAAGCTGGCATTGACTATGTTATATGGACTCCTTGCGAGTGTTCGAGTCGGATACGCGTCCAAGTATCGAATTCGTGCATTTTTCAAAATCCAAGATACGGGAACACGGCAAAATATGCCTACCTGTTCTTTTTTTTTAGTTATTCCTTAGTTTACATAGTGTTTATGACACGCATATCGTTTTATTTTAAAACTGATATCGTCTCAAAGCTATAGCAAACTAAAAGAAACACTATAACATATGTCCTAAGTGGCATATCTTACGGGATGTGTCGGACACATATCCCATACTCATGTCTAAGTGTCGAGTGTCCAACACGGGTACTTAGCGCATTTTGAAGAGTCCATGTAACATAGGGCTTGAAGTGGCTTGTTATTTCATTTCGTCTGTAAATATGCTTTTGGAATTTGGACTGATCCCTGGCGCATTGAGATGTTCATAGGCTGGCTTTTTTTTCCTCGAGGTAGTAGTTAAGATTATATCTAGTGATTGTTGTTTTGCCTTACAGGACAGAGATGGCTATGGAGATCACCCAATTTCTGTTATCTGCTCAATCACCGGATGCAAAGGTCCGAACAGAGGCAGAGGGTCAACTTAGGCAGTTCCAAGAGCAAAATTTACCCAGCTTTCTTCTGTCTTTGTCGTTCGAACTTTCAACCGATGGAAAACCTACTGAGTCTCGGCGACTGGCTGGTATCGTGCTCAAGAATTCACTGGATGCGAAAGATGCCACTAGGAAGGAGCATCTAGTTCAACAGTGGGTGGCAATTGACATTACAGTCAAATCCCAAATTAAAGGGTTACTCTTGAAGACTCTTGGTTCTTCGGTGCACGAGGCAAGGCATACTGCTGCCCAAGTGATTGCCAAAATTGCTTCTATTGAGATCCCCCGAAAGGAGTGGCCCGATCTCATTGGATCATTACTTGTCTATATGACCCAGCAGGATAGGCCTGCATCTTTGAAACAGGCGACCTTGGAGACACTTGGGTATGTGTGCGAGGAGATATCTCACCAGGATCTTGTTCAAGATGAAGTAAACTCTGTCCTTACTGCTGTGGTCCAAGGCATGAATGTTACCGAGCAAAGCCCTGAGGTCCGCCTTGCAGCCACGAGAGCCTTATATAATGCCCTTGATTTTGCACAGACCAACTTTGAAAATGAGATGGAGCGGAACTACATCATGAAAATGGTTTGTGAGACGGCCATGGCCAAAGAGGCAGAGATTAGACAGGCTAGTTTTGAGTGTCTTGTTTCAATTGCATCAACATACTACGAAATGCTTGAACCTTATATGCAGACTATCTTTGAGCTTACTGCAAATGCAGTTCGAGGAGATGAAGAGGGGGTTGCCCTTCAAGCAATAGAGGTATGGAGTTCTATCTGTGATGAAGAGATAGAGCTTCAAGACTTTGAGGAACCTGAGACTGGGGATTCGGAGCCTCCTCATTCCCACTTCATTGAGAAGGCTCTCTCGTCTTTAGTTCCCATGTTGCTAGAAACTTTACTGAAGCAGGATGAGGATCAGGACCAAGATGATGGGGTTTGGAACCTGTCCATGGCTGGTGGCACATGTCTAGGTCTTGTTGCAAGGACGGTTGGGGATGCCATCGTGCCTCTTGTGATGCCTTTTGTGGAAGCTAACATATTGAAGACAGATTGGCGATCTCGAGAGGCAGCTACATATGCATTCGGCTCAATCCTTGAAGGCCCAAGCATTGAGAAGCTCTCCCCTATGGTCCACGCAGGCTTGGATTTTCTGCTTAAAGCAATGAGAGATGAAAACAGCCACGTGAAGGATACAACTGCATGGACTCTTAGTCGTATTTTTGAGTTATTGCACAGTCCATCTGCTGGATTTTCTATCATTTCTCCAGCCAATTTGGAGCGGGTTGTTGGGGTTTTGTTGGAGAGCATCAAGGATGCTCCCCATGTTGCTGAGAAGGTTTGTGGGGCTATCTATTATCTAGCTCAGGGCTACGAAGATGCCGGAACAAGCTCCTCTCTTTTGACACCCTTCCTTCCTAACATTATAAGTTGTCTCATTGCGACTGCCGACCGAACAGATGGTAGTGACTCTAAGCTCAGGTCTTCTGCATATGAAACCTTGAATGAAGTAGTTAGGTGTTCTGATCTTGCAGAAACATCTCAGATCATAATACAACTTCTCCCTGTCATCATGAATAAGTTGGGGCAGACAGTAGAGCTTCGGATTTTATCATCAGAGGACAGGGAAAAGCAAGGAGACCTGCAAGCTTCTCTTTGTGGTGTCCTCCAAGTTATCATCCAGAAACTCAGCAGTATCGATGAGACAAAATCAATAATTCTCAGGTTCGCCGATCAAATTATGGTGTTGTTCCTTCAGGTTTTTGCTTGCCGTAGTTCTACAGTGCATGAAGAAGCAATGCTTGCTATAGGTGCACTGGCTTATGCCACTGGACCAGAGTTTGCTAAGTATATGCCGGAGTTTTACAAGTATTTAGAAATGGGTCTGCAGAATTTTGAGGAGTACCAGGTTTGTGCCATATCTGTTGGGGTCGTTGGTGACATTTGCCGTGCCTTGGATGACCAGATCTTACCTTACTGCGATGGAATCATGACCCTCCTCCTTAAAGATCTATCCAGTGGCGAATTGCACCGTTCTGTTAAGCCTCCAATATTCTCATGCTTTGGGGATATTGCTCTTGCGATTGGAGAACACTTTGAGAAGTATGTTGTTTATGCTGTGCCTATGATGCAGAGAGCTGCTGAAGTGTGTGCCCAGATGGAGCTCAGCGATGAGGAGATGGTGGAATATGGGAATCATCTAAGGCGCAGTATCTTTGAGGCTTATTCTGGTATTTTGCAAGGATTCAAGAGCTCTAAGGCTGAGTTGATGTTGCCCCATGCTCAGCATCTGTTGCAGTTCATAGAATTGGTTTCTAAGGACAAGCAGAGGTATTGCTCAATTCTAGTACCTTTGATCTTGCTTTACTTTTCCTCTTTATGTTTTGTTTTACACTGCTTTTGTCATGTTTCATGGCTTTGCAGGGATGAGAATGTGACCAAAGCAGCAGTAGCTGTGTTAGGGGATCTAGCAGATGCACTTGGTTCAAATGTGAAGATGTTGTTTCAAGATCGTTCATTCTGTACCGAGTTATTGGGCGAGTGTCTTCAATCAGGTGATGAACAGCTCAAGGAGACCGCAACTTGGACACAAGGAATGATTGGGCGCGTTTTCTCGGTCTGTGGCTGAGTTTGGCTGTAAGTGGTTCCTTATTCTCTTCGTTGTAGTTGTCATAAAAAAGTGTCAGGTTACCCAAATGATGGTCGAGAATCGAGATCATGTATCTTCGCGTCTTTTTGTATTGCGGATGTAAGTTTCTGAACTCAAGAAATGTTTTATATCCGTCACTATCGGGTCAGAAAGGTTCTTGTTAAATTTTCAGCATTGAGGCCACTATATAGAGTTGCCTGCTACTTTTATCAGAATCTGTTTTGTTTTGTCAGTAGTATCTTAAGGAAAACCAACTTTGTATATCGAAATGTGCTTTACGGTCTTGCCAGTTTTGCTGTCAAAGCTGGCATTTTGCTTGTTTGATGAAGAGAAAATTATGGCATTTGGCAATTAGTCGCAGCAAATTTGACCATATTGCATAATCCTTCTTCCAACATCCTTACTTTTGAGAGTGCAGGAGGCATGTTTAGATCAGGTCACTGTTAGGCTCTGTTTGGTAACACTTTCGGTTTCTGCTTTTTTAAAGAAAACTGAAAAGAGTTGTGGTTTTTTTTTTCACCGGTTTTAAAAACTGGTGGACATTTGACAGAATTTATAAAAAAAAAATAGAAAAGAGCAAGCATTTGATAGAACAGCTCTTTAGTTTTATTTTTTTTAAATATACATTTTCACATAATTAAAGGTAATTATAGTAATATGTTTATTTCCTTAGCGACGTAAAACATACGATGCGACAATTTATTTTTCCTTAACGACGATTAACAGGACTAATGTTATTAGTGGAAGGAAAAAATAAAATAAAAATTAGTGACCATTAGTACAGATAAGAAATGTTAGCAATATATATATATATATATATATATATATATATATATATATATATATATATATATGAGGATAGCGAATATGTTGCTGGCCTTAGAGAAGTTGCCTAAGGCTAGATAATAAAAACAATAAAACTACGTAGTTTTATAAGTTAATGCAATTATTGTTTCTCTATCTCCATTCAATTTATCATCTCTCTCTCTCACATCAGGCCACGCACCGCAAAAATCACCAGCCACTGTAACATTGGGCTGCGTCAATCGTCAGTCGTCATTTCATCACTGGCCCTTAGCCCAATCACCGACTTTCACTGCAAAAATCACCCATGCCTACCCTTTTTCAGCCTCCACTTAGTCACCCCCCGTAAAACTACCATCGCCGGAGAATCTCTCTTTCCTTCGCTCATATCAGACCACAGGGGGCATAATCGCTGGCCGTCGCTCATCACCGCAGCCTCCACCCCCGTCGTTCACCGTAAAAATCACCAACGCTGGCCCTTTTCCAACGTCCACACAGTCACCCACTAGAAATTGCCGCCCCACCGCACATGCACAAACCCAGTGTGCGTTTGCTCTCTCCCCCCACCACATCACAGAATTAGTCACCACCAGCTTACCTGTTCGCCGCCCTCCGTCGCGGCCAGCTTCTTTTGCCAGTGACATATCACCCATCGCTGCTGCACTCCTCCGACTGCATCCATCATCATAAACCACCGCCATAATATACAAACCTTCACTGATTTGATGCTCAATGTACCACAATACGCAAACATTCAATGCAACATCCCCATCTTCGCAACATCTCAAAATAAAAAATGAATTCATTAGTTTTGATTGGATTTGTTGAATTGAGAATATGTAGATTTTAATCAACGGTGAATTTCTCAAATTGGTGGATTGCGGTAGCGGTGTTATGTCACCGGCGTTGGAGCCGGCAGAAGACGAAGGTGACTGTACCAGATCTTTTACAGAGAAAATCGTTTACCAGTTGAAGATGAATGAATCTGATGTTTAGTTTTTATAGCGGCTTGATGGTGGAAAAGTTTTGATTTTATGCTCAATTTTATAGCGGTTTCATGATGTACGTAGCACCGGCAGTCAAGGGTTCCCGTCTGGTGGCCATGGTTTCTGATGGTTGGTGATCCAGTGGATTGTGAGGTCACCGGTGATGGAGGTTGGCTGGCGATTGGCGGAGATTCTGTGAGACTGAGTGAGTCTCGATCAACAGGATGAAGGGAAAAAGAAAATAAAAAGTAGATTTCTTAACTAAAAAACAACGTAGTTTTAAGATTAGCCTTGGGCCAGCTACTTAAGGCTAGCAACAAATTCGCTATTCCCTATATATATATATAAACAAGGTTGAATATATATAAAAAAGGGAGAGAAATAAAAAAATCAGGAGAACAGTGGAGAGAGAGGCGTCGGCCCTAATTCTCCTTTAACATCGGCGTCGTCTCCGATCATCCCTTTCCCAATTTCCGGCTACACCACAATCGCCGACTTCGAACCCTAGTTTGCAGCCTTCATCGTTGTTGCGCTCAACTCCATACAGCGCCTCCATTGGAGCACCGCCCACCGCCACCGTCAAGCCGTCTTGGTTTGCCATTGCCAGCCACACCCAATCACCAGAGAAAAACACCGGCTATATGTTTTACTGGATGCTGCGACCGTCACCAAACGGCCACAACCAGTGGTGTCGCCTTCGCGCCGCTACTGTCGTGGCGTCGCAGCCACAACGATGACCAACGGTAACAACTTTGGTGGAGGCGATGGACGCGGTGGCCGGTGGAGGTGATGGACGTGGTGGGCTGTGGAGTCCATGAGAGTTGCAGCTGATCGAGCACAGTGCTGATGAAAGAGATGAAGTCCGAAATTAGGTGGGTTTTACACCCAGCAATCCGAGTCCCGCGTGAAAAGAATGGGCCTAGTTTTTAAAGTCTTGGCCCTAAAAAAAGAGAAACCCAACCAAACATCCCAAGCATGGACTTTTGGAAAACGAAAAAATTGGGCCAAAAAAGAGCAAAAAAAAAGGGCTGTCAAACGGCCCCTTAGTCTCTTACTTTCTTCTTCTTTTTCATTAGGCTGGCTTTGTAGTTTATATTAACAGAATTACAACAAAGGTGCCAACTTCTAGTTATAAAAAGGCCTTGATGTAGCTACGAACTAGATAGTGAAGGTGGGGGAAATGAAGGCTTTGTTTGCCTTATTGCAAGGCAGATGACCAAATAAATTGGCTAATGTCTATACATTTGCAGACTATGCATCAGATTATCCAAATGAAATTCGACCCAGTGGTCGCCAGAAACTTGAGACGCAAATTGAACAGCGGAAAAGTGATAAAAAGGAATTGGTAGAACTATCTGCCAACCTCAAGAGAACTTGAAGACATCTCCCCAATTGGTGATGATCCACAAGATGGTGTGGTTGTATCAGTTGTAATCAGCTCTAAGAATCTTGTATATACTGATCCGAATTGTTGAAATTCTACTGAAGCCAACTTCTCAAAGGCAGGAAGCTGTTCATCTCCATTAAGAAACCCTGTTACTTTTTTCCCATTGAGGGCCTAGCTTCTGATTCTGTACGTGAACAAAGAAGTTCAAGTCCCAGTACCGATTCCCTCTCTTCAACATCCGACATTTATTATCAAAAACATCCTCCGTCGAGTCCAAATTGGGATCCATTGCATCAAGAAATCAACCCTTAAGAAGACATTCGAGCACCCAATCAACCAGTCACCTGAGTACCACGCCGCCAATCATAACAATAGCTCCGCTACGACAAGCTGCTTCCAAGAGTACAACACCATAAGCGAAGGCATTGATGTTTGTGCGTACTAGGGTGCCATGTACCCTACTGTACCAGCAACATTAGCAGTATGTGAGAATTCGTAGTGGTCATAAAGTCTTGCATTCCCAAAATCTCAAGTCTCCCATTCATGTCAGCATCTATTAATACTATTAGACTTGGTATCTCCATGTATCACCACATTCTCCACTCTTTGTACAAATTAAGTATATCCCCACGGCAATGCCTCTGAAGATAATCTCTATACTACTTATAATGAGAATACATTTTTTTTTTATCTTTTGTTTAATATCCTTTTAGTATTAAACCGAAAGTGACTCTGGTGACGGCAAGTGTCAAAAATGAGGATAAAATTGTAAATATTTTTTTGGTGTTACATAACTACCTACCCACAATGGCGAGAAGAGGCATTCCAAGAAAATCTTTAAAAAGTGACACAAAATAAAAATCTCAATGACAAGTAACTACCTATAAAATTATGTTTAGTTTATACAAGTTAAAATTCATCAGAAAATATAGTTAAAATGAATTTAAAGGCTAAGTTTGATATGATAATAATATTTTGCTAACTTATTTTTGAACACGTAATTATGCTTAACTTACTTTTCTATTATTTAAGATTTAGTTTATCAAATATGGTAATAAACAAGATGTTTGAATTTTTTTTTCCTTACAAAATTTGTACTGTTAATTTTATTTTTCGCACACGCGGTGGCCCGTCAAACTAATATTTTCAGCTAAATTTCTAGGATCGACTAGGCTTCTACTCTTGAATCGTGGCTCTTGCCCTCGCGTCCCGCTCCCTATCCTGTAAATATCTGTTAGCTTAGCCGCTCGATCTCTTGCTCTCGTTCTGACCCTGACACCATAAACGGCGACTCAGGACTGAAGTCGTGTAAGTACGGTTTTGTGTAGTGAATTGGTGTGCATACTGTTAAAAATGAGTTGATGCCATACAATCTGAATGGAGACGAGAACTTGTAAAACAGAAGGTGCTTTTTAGATGGGCTAAAAGGTGCCTTTTTTTCTCTTGTAAACGCAAATGAAGCCCTTGAACCCATGGTATCAAAGGATGTTACATGATTGTCTTCCGAATCAATCGATAGGCATTGCTAATAGGAAATCGTAAACAATTAGGTTATTGCTTGATGTACAATTGAAAGAATCAAGAATAAATTGGGTAAATGGCCTTTTTAGCCATTAATTTTCTAATTAATTTCCATGGTTTCTGGTTCCTTCTTAACTTCTCCAACAAGAGATCTTCACCAATGGAGCTCCTCTCCATTCCAAGACTAACTCATTCTTATCCTTGCCATCAACCCTAACTCCATAGAGAGTCTGCCCTTCTCTCGCCATTTCTTTGGCCTCCATTAAGCTCTCTTTGCTCACTGTCCACCCCTCCAACCCAAACCATGATAGTTGAATATCACCACACTCTTTTCTCTCCTCCCACTTCCGATTCCATGCAAGAGACGAGACAAAAGGCGACACAAAGAGACACTCGATGGCAGTTCTTGCGTCTCCGAGATGAACTGGAAAATTGCATTGCATTGATTCTAACAAAGCTTGGTAATGGACCAAATACCCCTCCAGAAAAGAACCATAATTCGAGGAGTTCTTATACATCTCCCAAGCTTCTCCATCACCAAAAGTAACAACACCGTGTTTACCAGTGTAGGGTACCAATATCTCCTTGGCCACCCTTAGAAATTCTAGTACATCCTTCCCGCTTCTCACCCTCCCCATGTGGGGAAGTCCCACCATGCAGTTAAAAGCAAACCATTCATTCCTTCCGTTCATATTCACCATTTCCTTCAGCTCATTCAGATCATGCAATGCTATCTCCTCCACCTTCAACTTCAGACCGAATGATCTTGCATGATCATACAGCCGCATCTTTGTCTCCTCAAACTTCCAATGTGAATCCTCCTCGGCGCACTTTACACACGTCAGCCTGACTTCCCTTTGTTGATGCCCAATGGCCTCAATCATTTCAGACCATTGAACACCGTCTCCCACGTCAAAGTCAATGATGTGTATAACGTCTGCATCACGAGGCATCGCCTCAAGGATTGCAAAATTGGCAGCAAAATGGGCAAACTTCCCATAAGGGAATATTTGGTAAAAAGCCTTGAAAGCTGCATGGAAGTTTTTGAGGGACTCTTCTTTGAGGTAGTCCAGCTGCTTGTCCGAGGGTTGGAATAAGTAATACAAAAGACGTTCCATGATTTCACCAACCGGGCTGACTTTCTCACTTATACGCTTAACGATCACCTCAGCAAGATCTATCTGTCTATTCTCTATCGCGTCTCCATAAGCCATGACAAGATGAACTATACTCAGCTGATTATCGATCTCCATGTCCTCAGCAGGCAATGTTGGTGATGGTTGGATTGGTTTCATGTCCATCAAGGGGTCAGTTGTGCTCATGGAATGGCTAAGGCTCCAATCCTCTTCCCTTGGTGATTGCTCCAAAGGGAAATCATCTACATTGACCATCTCCATTGACGTGTCAAGGACTTCGTCACCCAATATAGAATCTAGTTCCTCCATAACTAGAGAGAAATCATCCATTGGTAACGTGGCATCCAATTCATCTGCATCAATTCGATAATCCATGTACTCATCAGAGAATATGTTTGTGAAATTTGGGGTCGGGAGAGAAATGTTGGAACAGTCCTCTGTCGTGTGAAATAGAGAAGACAGGTCATAATGACCTATATCAGATAAATCCGTGCCAAAATCAAAATTTCCAGCTGCATTAATAGAGATATTCATGATATCCGGGTGTGACCATGAAGGGTGTAGAGTTTCAGGTTGATTCATTGTAAGCAAAACTATTCAAAAGGGCTTGAAAACTTTTTTGTTTAGTCCTGATGTAGAGGCTCATCACCTCATGCCTATTTATATGATGACAATGTATAGACTTGGGGTGAGACAAGATAATCTTATTACAGCACAATTCCCTCTTTGAGCCATTTTCCTCTCTGGCAGTATCTTGGTTAACTTGTAATATGCATTTCATCTTTACAAAGTATGGATTTTAGAGTATTGTTCTTGGTTCTTCCTTATCAAGTTTCTTGGGTAGGAAACAAACATTGCATTGCCTGAGAAACTTAATCTTGGCATAGCTTTTGGAAGATGCAGCCACAAGTATCCAGTATCATACAAACCCTTCTTTGGGAAACATTAAGACCTTGTTTGCATGCAATTGCGTGATAGTGATTATAAGAACTAGAACTCATAAATTTATCCATAACGAAAAGCTGAAGATACTTTTGACATTGTACCGCAACTACGTTGGAAGTTTAATACATTATCCAGGGTTTGTCATCTAACTCTGTGCAGCCATGTCAATGATCCTGTAGTCATTTAACATAGAGACGACACGACTGTGGGAGAAGTCTCTGCTCGACCGTCTCTCACAACTGTCAGGCGTTGTATTTTTCCTTAAAGAAAGGATAATCATTTCTTAATCTTCCGTGCGACGTAAGATCCCTTAGAAGTCAGTTACTAGAATGTCACCTTTGTTTTATTCATTGACTCATTGCATGGTTCTTTCTTAAATATTGGGACACCATCGGAATCTGTGAAGAAAACGTTAGGTTGTGCCAACAACCCAGAGGTTTTAAATCGGAACATGTGTTATTCTAGTATTATCCAGGATGTAGGGCTTAAGATCAGGAACCTTATGGCACAATCTTAAGTTAAGTAGGAAGAGAGTTCTGAAAATTAGTGTATGACAATATACAGGAGCACTGAAACACACCACAGGCACCTCAAGCTTTGGCTTTGTATAAGGCAAAACGTTTTGCAGAATTTACAACAAATGGCCACACTGATTTCACAAGAAACAGCCATTGTGATGTGATGATACTTATTAGTTCATAAGCTTGATCTGATTCCCTTTTTCTTTTTCTTTTTCTTTCAACATATGCAGACATTCCTTCATTCTTAATTGTTTAGTGGGATCCAATTGTGTGGAATTTAAGATTGCAATCAACCATAAGAGCAGTCAACTCATGACTAAAGAAAGGAACAGAGAGTTGCTTTGACATGGCAGAGAAAATATCTGATGATAATGACGTTCTTCCATGAATAGGGCAGGAAAAGTATTTGGTGATAACGACATTCGTGCATGAATAGCTTATTCATCAAATCGCGCTCTACCCATGTTTTGAATTTGCTCAGGAATCTTGTTATCCTCGTGGAGAAAAGCACGATGACTCGGTAAAGTGATGCTCGAGAAGATTGATTAGAATAGGTTCAAGAACAAACAAACAAAACTAGTAAACCACCAATTTAAGAAGAAAGTTTCTGAAACTTGACTGTTCTCCTGGTTCCGCACCGTTGTAACAAAATACGGAGTACTATCCTTGGAATTGTTGAACGGCTGGAACGACTCCTGGTGCCAGATTTGCCCTGTTTCCACGGTACTTCTACATTTTGATATGATCTGGAAAAGGGCAATGAAGAGAAAAGTGAGCATGTTGGTTTCCCTGTATCTGCATAAGAACTGAAAATTCGCCATTAAAATCGGGCCCCATTTTGTGAGCATGTTTGTCAAGAAGAAGAAAAGAAAAGCTTTGTTTGGGAACTCAAGAAAAGCAGACACGATCAAGATCTTATGTATAGCATTTCCTAAAACTGATACTTCATTCAGCTTTAATGTGTTTATCAGTTCATTTTCTCCCAGCATCTCCATCATAATTCCTTAAACATCCTCTTATTTCTCACCCTCACCTTCTGCTGAAATCAATTAAAAGCAAATGGTTTCTTCCTTTCCACCCATGTTATTTCTTTCCTGTGTCTTACTCGATCCATGAAGATCGATACATTATTGACCTCCAACTTCAGCCAACAAGGCCTTGCAAGATCACAGCGGTTCTTTAGTCTCTTCAACCTGAGATCATAATTCTGTACATGCTTCACTCCCAACACAAGCAGATAAGAAGTCGAGTTCATGAGAAGTTCATACTTGTGATTGCCACCTAATCATCCCTCCTCTGTGATAAGGAATTCTTCCTAAATGATATACTTAAAACAAAAGCCGAAAATGGAAGTTTAATGCGACCTGTTCAAATATTCAAATATTAGTTTCAGAAATTGTCTTCTACTATATTCGCGATTCTAACTCCAAGAAAATGGAATTGCAAGTCAAGCGGCTATTCGAAGGAGTTTACCAATTACGAAAGATCATTTCCATGTCATGTAATATCCATAAAAAGCCAGCCGTTGGAATCTTGAGCTTGTTTGGTTCACATTGACTAATGTCAGGATCCTTTTTTCATTCAGGAAAAATGAGCAAGAATCTCCTTGGATACTTTGGCACTGCACCGAGTACAAAGCAGCAAACTAGCAATCAACCCAAAAAAATTTTTGGAGTTCTTTTGATGATACTTGAATTTGTGTCGTAGGATCAACCTACTACAAATCCAAATGTTGATACCCCGAGCAGAAACAAGTTCTAAAAGCAAGGCAAACTTTCGAAACTCTTAAACTGTCCCACAAAATTAAGTATTTGTTTCACAATTGAAAGATAAGATAGAAAAAAAAATGTTTATGTTGTGAGCATTCACGATATCAGAAAAATTAGTGACAGAATTCGTTATGATTTGCGCTTCAATGTGGTCCAATGTTTTTTTGCAAGAGAACCCAAGGGTACTCCATTTAGAAGAAACAAGTAAATGAAATTCTATATGGAGTACGTACAATACATAGGAAAACACACTGACAGGAAATCGAAACAAAGAGAGAGAGACAAATTTTCTGATAAAATGTTTGTTAAATTCATATCTATGGAAGAGTAATTTCACTAAAATAAACTTAATGATGCCATCAAGCTCTAAACGGCAATCATGGGTTACAGATTATTGATGTGATGGAACTGACATTATTCAACTGATAACCACTTCAGTACCCTTTCTAAATCTTATGAACCTTCACAGAAGTATTTCTTCCAATAGTTGAGGGTGATACAAGCAATTTTCTGGTCTTCAAGACAGTGATCAACCAAGGGACACATCAATCAATTGGTCTTGAAAAAACGTAGGAATAAATCCTATTGAACCAGACAAGTATTTCTGGTAAAGCAAGTTTAGTAAATCCTAACTTCCCATGTGTTATCCGCAAAACATCTTATTATGGTTTCCAGCATGCAACTGCATGTATCCTTGACATTCCATCATTCTCATGGAGACAAGAACAATGTATCATTGCATTGATGCTTGGAAGGGACAATTTAATATATTTTTAAGGTACTTGATTCCCATAAAGACAACGAATCGACAGACATTTCTTAATGAAAAAAGTGGAACAAACAGAAACGAACAATATGTTTTCGTTAAGGACCATGTAAGAAAACATCCTCTGTTAACTAAATTGACATGAAGGAAGTTATAATAAAGTCAGGAGTGGCGAAACTTTGTATAATGATAATTTACTCGTAATTGATATATACTACGACACTGAGAGTTGAATAAGGATCTCTTCGGGTTTTTAGTCAAGCAACGTAGAAAAACTTTTCATACAGGGCTTGGTGATTCCTGAACATTGCATTACCGGTTATTCGATGACATAGCTCAAGCTTAATTATGACCTTAAGTTGAACATTAGTAGGATTTCCGCGGTATTTTCCTGAGAGTAGCCTCAAAATTATGCTTCTGCTGACAGCTAAAAAGATTTTCTTTTTTTCGTTCTTTTTTTTTTAATAATCTTTGCTGTTTATGTATCTAGGTCATCATGCCAGTGAATTAGAACCAGGACTGACCCTTAATTGGAGAAACCTTCTCTGCGGGACGCTCCCATTTTGTGCCACTAAAACTCATCGTTAGGGATATTGACCCTGAAAAGTTTCACCAATGCTTTCTTCAGATACTTATAATGCTTTGATGGGGATCCGGAGAAGTCCTGCAAAGGTCCTCAAAGCTAAGGATAGATGTCCAACCGCAAAGGTCCCTCCATGAGATGAGCCAAAAGCACCTATCACTTTTGTACTTGTTGATTTACTTATCTGCATTATATCCCTTCACTTATTAAAATAATCGAGAGGATAATCGCTGTCGTCGCTTCCAGTGTACACATATCTGTGAGCTAGAAACATTTCAGAACCATATTAAGAACTAACAATATCTACGATTTGGCAGAGAAACGATCCTATACTTTTGGCAATATGACTGACACGTTAATAAGTTGAGACGTATAAGCCTGGACTCTATTTGTTGCATTTGACTACGTGATGCACGCTGGTGCCTGCAGAATGATTCACCTATTAAATTGAAAATGCTGAATCTTTTTGTTGGGCATTGCAAGCATGGGATAAGTGTATGATGTGATATATCTGATGTATCATTAGCTTAGTAAACCACTTTGCATTCAACAGTTAACTTAGAACTCCATCCAAAGCTGAGAAAATTAGATAATCAACTATTCCTTTCGTCAAACATATTCTTTCTTTTCCTTAGGTGACCAAAAGTTGTATTATCAAGGGGCAATTTCAGACTTGGTGAACCTGTAATCTCCTACTAAGTTCCTATCGGAGTTAGCTTCCTGGAATTTCTGCTAAAACCTAAAGGAGGGCACTCATATCTTTAAGAAACTAAGAGAGCAGAAATTTCATAACATCTTGAAGATTTTGCTGCTAAAAAGTTACTGATCACCCTCGTAACTTTTCCAGAACAATCTGTGCCTTGACTGCTTTTGGTTACTGTTTTCTTTTTTTGTTCGACAACTACTAAATTGTCAAATGTGATTTCTTCGTGTCCAATTCATCCTCCTAAACAGCCCCTAGGTCCTGATAATAAAATTTCAGCCAAACTAAAAAAAACAAAAGAAAACAAGACTGACAGAAGAAATTATAAGTCCTTTATACTGAGTTTGGGAAACTCTGATAACTTGGCATCACTATACGCCAATCTCACATCCACATCACATACATAAACAAAACTCTCTCATGAAGAGAGCCTAAGGCATCAAACACTGCATGAGTAATCTCACATCCACATCACGTACATAAGCAAAACTTTCTCATGAAGAGAGCCTAAGGCATCAAACACTACATGAGTTCATTCACATCGGACAATATAAGATTAATCATTCTAATTCGGTCAAAGATGATTAGATAATACAGAAGTACCTGCATTCCTATGGTTCAGGAATTTCCAGGACCTCAAGGCAGAAATCAACTGTTAGCGTAGTCAATGAAAGACTAAATAAAGAATAAGCATATGTTTCTAAAAGATTGAAATTGATGACATGGTGCTCATAATGTTATCCGAATCAGATAAGTTCTGCTGGTAGAAACGTTTGAAATTGAAATAGTTCACGTCTTGTCCAAAAGAATAATCCCTTTATAGTTTTGGCAATCCATGCAACTGGATTTGCACTCCAACTGCATCAACCTCAAGGAGAGAGGTACAATGCCTCTATAAGATCCTAAGGTAAATATAATATAGGAAGATTCGTATTAGCTTGCTGGTTTAGAATGGATCGCGACATGCGTAGAGGTTGTTTTGGTCATTTTGTGGGGAGCTTGATGGGCAGGTCTAATAATAGTACGGCAATCCATTCTAAACCACCAAGCAAATACAAATCTTCGTGTATTCTATTTACTTATTGCTCATAATGTTATCCGAATGGACAAGAAGTTACATCAGAACCCTTTTTATTAGTGCTTCATTACAAAAATTAACTATCTCAATGTTGATAAATGGCATTACGCGATAGATATGCAATCCTGTCTTATAGACAACATCAGAATTCAGATATAGATCGTTAACAATGAGATTTTGTGTGCAGCATCAGAAATGATGCACACAAGATTTCTATATGCAGAACACATGATTTGGATAAAAAACACAACTAATTTCAATCTTGACAGATTAGTCAACACTAAAAACGCCATTTAAAAAGTTCAAACTTATTAATAGGTAATGATTTCATACAAGTCAATATTACTTGATTATTCTAGCAGTGTGATCTATAATCCAGTCGACAGAAAAGTTAAATCCGTAGGTACGAGTAAACATCACATTGGTAATATTCTTTTTAACAGAATGAAAGATATTATTAAAGCAGATCGCTCACAAACCTCCACACAGCTAAAGCCAAAATAATATATATAAACAAATGAGGAGGAGATGGAAATAGCTTACTGATTAAGTAAAAACACCTCCTAATAAACATTAAATAATCATGGTTTTGATTCTGACAACGATCGACAGAGACTTGAAGAAAAAACTATTCAAGTCATGCAACTGTATATGTATGTCCTCCTTTGTTCATGTCACTGCATAAAAGGGCCAGAAGCGAAAACTTCACCTGAAAGAAGACCAGTGGGCCCCACAATGACCGCTAATCCGAAAAAATATAATAAGATTGAATTCCAGCCCGCAGAAAGACAATAACTTGAAAAGACATGTATGATTATCAAATAAAACTCTTTGAGTTACCAAGTGGATTGCACAGCTTACCAACCTCCAAGAAAACCCCAAAAAAGGAAGAGGATTCAACAGGGAACCTGTTGAAATAAAATTGTGCAGGTATATAGATTTTTTCTCTGTAAGTTATTATATTTATTTAGTATTCAGGTCCACATTGGTCGCCGAGTATATATAACCTATAAACACCGAGCATACCTATCATCAAAACCCAAAACTCCTCTTGGCCTCAAAGTATCATCAGAAGATGATGCAGCCTGACCTTCTTCAGCCCTCATGGCAACTCTTCAATATCAATAACTCAACTCTTGATCAATCTGGACTTTACAGTCTAAATAATGCAGATTTCCAACTGGAATATGAACATGGATTCTCTTCCTCGGTATCCAGCCCTGAGGACTCCTCTGAGATTTCAAATGTTGCATATTCTCCAACAATGTTCTTCAATGACTTCCCCGAGCTTCCAATCTTGGGTGATGATATGCAAGTCGCTTCACCGTCTGAGGATATTTTGCAAAACATGGAGGGGTTGGATGAAAGTGACTGTTTGGAAGATTTCACACCACAGATGTCAATAGAGAGCGAAGATGTATGGAGTCCTGGCCTCTCAGCAAAATCCAGTGAGGCTTCTATGGTCTCGTCAATAAATACTTCACTGATATTAACAGGGGATGACATGGAAATTGATAGCCAGTTGAGCCTAAGTCATCTTCTAAAAGGTTATGCGGAAGCCATAGAGATGGAACAAGGAGAACTGGCTGAGGTGATTGTGGGATGCATCAATGAGAAAGTGAATCCACTTGGTGAAATGCTGGAACGCATCACCTTCAACTTGTTTCAATTTGTTGGAAACCAAGGTAACTATCTAAGACAGGAGTCAAGCAAGAACTATGAGTCAGCATTACAGGTTTTCTATCAAAGCTTCCCATCTGGGAGGTTTGCTCACTTTGCCGCTAATAGTGCCATATTTGAAGCCATGCCGGATAATGTCAAAACAATACATATTGTAGACTTTGACATGGGAGAGGGTGTTCAGTGGCCGCCGATTATCGAGGCCATAGGCCTGAAAAATAAGGCATTGAGGCTGACATCTATTATATCAGAGGAGCATGACCGTGATATTGCTCCTCCACAGTGGAGATTTGAGGAGACAAAGAGGCGGCTCTATGATCACGCAAAATTTGTTGGTCTCGACCTGAAGATGGAGGAGATGAGACTTGGGGATCTGGTGAGAGCAAATGAGGAAAGGAAGAAGATGGGAGGTGAGAGAGAGTGGTTGGCCTTCAATGCCATGGTCAGCCTCCCACACATGGGGCGGACGAGGAGTAGAAGCCATGTTATGGAGTTCTTAAAAGTAGCTAAAGAACTCTTAACCAATTCTAGTACCAAGAAAGGAATTATAACCTTTGGCGATGGAGAAGATGCAGAGACAATGAAAAATTGCTCTGGATATGCTACCTTCTTCCAGGGGTGTTTGAGACATTACCAAGCCCTGTGCGAATCAATGGAGTATGACTTTCCAATGTATCTTGCAGAAGCAAGGATAGCAATGGAGAGTCTCTTTGTGGCACCACATGTGTCTTCTACCTCTTGGTTGCAGAAGTGGGAGGATATCAGGGAAAGTTCTAGTTTCCAGGCAACAAATGGGATGAAAGGCTGGAGGCTAAGTAAGGAAAGTTTAATCGAAGCCAAAGAAATGGTCAAGGAAGGAGATACTTCATACAGGGTCAAGATGGAAGGACTGAATGAGAATGAGATGGTCCTGGAATGGAAAGGAACTCCATTAGTGAGAGTTTCTACTTGGGCATAGGTAACAGAAACCCCTACATTTAGGGGAATCCATAGGACAAGACATTCTTCCCAGTTATCTTGGTAAAGAAGCAGGCAAAACAGATATTCAAATTGTACAGATTGATTATGTAATTACTTGACACATATCTGTAATTGGTTAAAAAAATAATGTAATGATCTGTCATGTTCCTTATTTAACTAGTGATACTTCGCATGAGCCTGCCACAGTGTATATATATATATATTTCCTTTTTTTGGTAAATAAAATTTACTTACCAAGGAGGAAAACCTCTAAAGGTGTATACTTTACAAGGGGCAAACACAAAGGGGAAAAAACAAAACACAAATTACTCTGACTACCTCACAAGCCGAGGACAGCATGAAATTACAAGGTCTGAAAAAATAGCAGCAGACTAGGAAGAGAGCTATAAAATAACACAGTATCCAGAAGTCCCCTCGGAGCAAGGAGATAAACCTACATTAACACATTACATCTAAGAACCAGTTAAAACCAAGGAAAGCGTCAGAGCAGGGAAACAGGGAACAATCACCCTAAAAATGCCATAGTTACACCTTAGGCAGCAGTGTAACAAGCATTGTTTGTGCGGTATGTCCAGTCCTCTTATTACAACGCGGAGATTTTCAAGAGAAGCATAAATAATGAAATGCTAGAGTCTCCGTAAAGCAAAGGTTTTCTAGTTGGTGTTAGAAATGTTAAGGATGCAATAGAGCATGCTATTGGCTCCCAAAGAACTTCTTAGTTGAGAACAATGCAACAAAAAAAATAGTAAGATAAGATAGAAAATGCTAAATAAATAGACAGCTAAACATTCACAGGAGTTGTCAATCATGCATCTAAGAGAAAGAAACAGAATAGCCATCATCGCAGAGAAAGTATCTGAGAATTAAGGACATTTAAATTCGACGTTATCAAATTTGATTGTAAAGAAGTTAATCGAATATATTCTGCAGTTCCTTGACTAGGTCAAGTTAAAGCAAAGAAGATTTTCCTGATGGTAGTTTCAATCATAACTAATCTGGCAACAGAACATAACGATAATGATCCTCAATGCTAGGATAGGTGTCCAGCGTTAGATAATTCCACATGACGAGCCAAAAGCACCAAGCCATTTTTTATGTTCATGAAGATACTGATATTTTTTTTTCCATGTTGAAAAGTTAGAAAAGTCGATGCATATTAAATTCTCTATGTCCAGTAGCTGATCCAATTCTCTGGGCTAAACATTAGTCAGAACCATAAAGTTAAACATGGATCTGAGAAAGCAAAGAAATGGAATCTACCATTAGAGGCCATAATGAGAGTCGCACCAATATGTTATGACTTACAGGCTTAGACTCAAATTTACAAGATGGCCACATAATGCAAGTTAATGCCCCGCAGGCGTGGCTCAACCCCTTTTATGAAAATGCTAAAACTTGAGGTACGAATGTAACTTACGAGTTACGTGCCATGTAGCTTGTATACTTACTTCCTGTTGTATTCCAAACTTAAAACTTCTATTGAGCCGAAGGTGAAATGATTCAAAAGTTCCACAGGCAATTGTATTCACAACTGTTTTTTAATATCCGATACATATTGCCTTGAGAACGCGCCTCTTCTCATATTTGAGGTGATTATAATAGAGCTAACCCTTCTGTGTTTAGGAGACACTGTTTTTGGTTACTTTGTTCTTTCACTTAAAAACCACTGCTGTTTTCAAATCATCAAATCCATCTTCCTGAACAGTTCTTTGATCCTGTTGAGAAAGAAAATTCAACTGAAGAAAAGAGACAACATAATTAGAAGGCAAGACCATTAGTAGTAATTACAAGTCCTCTATAGTGAGTTTGAGAAACGTTGCTGCACTCAGCATTTGTAAAAAAGCAAAGTCATATCTAAAATCACATTCAAAAGGAAAGATTCTCCCACGAAGGGAGGCCAAGGCACCAAACACTGGACACCATCCATAACAGACAATTGAAGAGATTAGATTAATGCTATCAGATTAGGTCAAAGATGATTAGATAATATAGAAGTCCTTGCATTCCTATGGTTCAGGAATATCCAATTCTGTGGACTACAATGAAAATCCAAAGCATAAGACTAGTAAATTTATACGTACACCCGTGAATTTATGGTTGAGGGCCTAAATGTAATGGATGACATGGCGGATACAATCATCAAGAATCCTACAGCTCCGCATCATAGTTTCCAGCGATCCATGCAAATGGATTTGGGCTACAATTCATGTCCTTACATATGTTTACATGAAGATATACATGCAATGCGTGTGTTCACAAATAATTTTCTCTTATTTGAGTTAGATTTTGATAAGAATGAATTATTACTTGCTAAAACTGCCCATTAAAGCCGCACAAAATTGCTGCAGCAACAGCAATACGCATGACTCAATGAGCAAATTATAGTATGACCCAAGTTCAAAACATTATCACCCACTGGGAAGTTAGGTCAAAACTCTTTGATGTGGGACTTATATTTTAGAAAGAATTAAGTTGATCTGGTGAATTTTGGTAATGATACACACCAAGCATTAGTCTGTCAAACCACATCAGATTGACAAGTAACCAACTGATACGCAACAATGACCACAACAAATGGACAAGTAACTAATCTCGAATGCTTGAGCGCCATGTTAGAAGAAGATGCATAAAAAAGGAACTTCTATGTCGTGTTTATAGACCACGTCAGATGGCCAACAGACAGTACATTCATGATGCGGACAACTCAATCAACAAGCAGTCGCCATCTTTTTAAGAGTAAAATAACTGAACTATGATGATTTTAGCAGTATGATTGTAGAATCAAGTTAATAGGAAAGCCATTTATGAGTGTGTCTTTGTGTGGGGGTGCATCTATGTGTGTGTAATCGGGAAGTGAAGAACTTCGTCCTCCACCGCCAAGGCCAAGACTACGATGTAAGAATATACTACGAAAAGATGACAAATCAGTCATCAGTGGATTAAAGAAAGAAAGCAATAATGACATTGAATACTATTCTGGTTTTGACCCTGATAACGACCAATAGAGACTTGAACCAAGAATATGCAAGTAATGTAACTAAATCTGCTTGTCCTTCTTTAGAAAAAAGAGGAAGGGAATGAAGAGAAAGTCATTCAAACCACCGGAAGGCCCTCCATTAAAACAAGGTGTCATTATACAGAATGGTCAAGAGCCTATGAGGAGGGTGTTACTTCAACTGGAAGAAGACCTCTGGGCCCACGGGGACAGGTAATTTCCATATACAACAAAAGTTAATTCTACAGTGTGAAAGAAGATCAACTTGAAAAGACTTGAACAATTAAAAAATAGAAACCTGAAGCTAAACATTACATAAGAAGCTTACCTACCTCTAAGAAAACTCCAAGAAAAGAAGAGGAGTCAGCGGGGAACCTGCTGAAATAAAATTCTGCTGATAACATAATGAGGCCATCCCGTAGTTTTCTTCTTTGAAATTTCTTGTTGTATTTCGTAACCTTATGTCCACATTGGTCACCAAGTATATAAAGACCAACAAGACCTATCATCCAAACTCAAATTTTTCTTGGCATCCAATAAGCATAAAAAGAATGATGAGATCGGAACTTCTTCAGCCTTCATGGCCACTCTTCAACATGATGAACTCAAGTTTCTCATCTCTTGATCAAGCTGGATTCTATGGTCAAAACATGGACTCCTATATCTGTCTTGACAATGAATATTCTTCCTCAGTCACCACCCCTGATGGCTCCTCCGGGATTTCCTCAGACTCGTATTTTCCAACCATGTTCTCCGATGAAATTTTACAATTTCCATTAATTGATGATGCGATGCAAGTCGAGTTTCCCCTGGAGTCTATTGCACAAAACATGGAGGACTTCGAGGTTATCTCAGGCAGCATGGTTGAGGATATGTGCAGATGGTTAGATGAAAGTGACGGTATGGCAGATTTCACTCCGCAGCTGTCTATTGAAAGTGAAGACATATGGAGTCCTGGCCTCGGTACAAAATCTAGTGAGGCGTCCGCGATTATACCATCTGACTGTCCATCACTGATATTACCAGGGGATGACATGGAATTTGACAGCCAACTGAGCCTTTGTCATCTGCTTAAAGCTTATGCAGAAGCCATGGAGATGAGACAGAGAGACCTTGCAGAGGTGATCGTGGGATGCATAAACGAGAAAGTTAGTCCACTTGGTGAAACGCTAGAGAGAATCGCGTTCAACTTATTTCAACACATGGGAAACCAAGGTGCCTATCTAAAACAGGAGTCAAGCAAGAACTTCGAGTCAGCAT
This sequence comes from Escallonia herrerae, assembly GCA_033070095.1. NCBI lineage: Eukaryota > Viridiplantae > Streptophyta > Magnoliopsida > Escalloniales > Escalloniaceae > Escallonia > Escallonia herrerae. Next base: position 2,498 of record JAVXUP010003085.1, on the reverse strand, counting down.
TTCATGTGTTCTACCAAAGCTTCCCATTTGGAAGGTTTGCTCACTTTGCAGCAAATACTGCTATATTGGAAGCGATCCCAGACCATGTAACCACTGTACACATAGTAGACTTCGACAAGGGAGAAGGTGTTCAATGGCCTACACTGATCGAGGCCATAGGCCGGCGAAACAAGGCATTACGGTTGACCTTTATCAAATCTGAGGAAAGTGATAGTGGATTTGCTCCTTCACAGTGGATGCTTGAGGAGACACAGAGACGGCTATATGATCACGCGACATTTGCTGGTCTAAACTTGAAGGTGGAGGAGACGAGACTTGGGGATTTGGTCAGACAAATTGAAGAATCAACGAAGAGGGAAGGTGAGAGAGAATGGTTGGCCTTCAACTGCATGACAGGGCTCCCGCACATGGGGAGGACAAGGAACAGAAGTTATGTCATGGAGTTCTTAAGGGTAGCTAAGGAACTATTAGCCAATTCCACCACCAAAAGGGACTTGTAATCTTTGCCGATGGAGAAGAAGGGACAGAATGACAAGTTGCTCAGCATATAGTTCATTCTTCGAGGGGCGTTTGAGGCACTACCAAGCCCTGTGTGAATCAATGGAGTGTAACTTCCCATTGCACCTTGCAGAAGCAAGGATAGCCATGGAGAATCTCTTTGTGGCACCTTATGTTTCTTCTCTATCTTGGTTGCAGAAGTGGGAGGAAATCAGGGAAAGTTCAGGTTTCCAGGCAGGGGATGCGTTACAAGGTTTGAGGATGAGCAAAGAAAGTTTACTGGAAGCCAAAGAAATGGTCAAGGAAGGAGAGACTTCATACAAGGTCAAGATAGAAGGACAGGATGAGAATGAGATGGTCCTGGAATGGAGAGGAACTCCATTAGTAAGAGTTTCTGCTTGGGCATAGATGACACTGAGATCCCCACAATTGGGAGAACCGTAGGTTAGGACATTCTAATCCATTTTACAGTAAGGATTTAGACATACACAGCAGTTTTGTTCTATGTTGTATATACTGGTTATGAATTCTGTACCGAGTACAGTGATTGGATCAATAATTGTACAGTTTAAATATAGGAGACAGCTTCATCTTGGCAAGTCCATGCCGAGGAAGGTGGTCTTTGCTTGTTTACCACTTTGCACAAGGTAGAGTTCTATGTAATCCTGAATCCTGCATCTCTTTGGCGCTGAGGTCACTAAATGTTGCACCTTTGTATTCGTTCTTCGAGATTGAAGTTTCTTCTCAAACCTTGAATTCCGTAATCACTAGGAAATAAGAAAAACGTTTTATCCATATAAAAGCCTTGAATTCTGTGATCACTAGGAAAGGAGAATGTTTGCACTCATCTTTTTGTTCGGTAAATGGGAAAAACATTTTATTCATGAAAAGAGTTTTACAAAGCCGTTCCGACTGGTTAATGTGCACCAATAATGTAGAAATAATATCGAGAGTCAATTTGATGATTCTATTTCTTTTAGTTTTTTGGGAGCTTATGACGTACCATGACTATCAAACTGTTTCTCCTTTTGTTTTTGACAAGTACGTGACTATCGAATTACTGTCAACATAAAAGAGACAATCCTAAACACCCTCAATTCACTTGAGATTGAACCCCCGTTCCATGTAGCAGAGAACGCATTGAACCAGAGGCAATAAGCTCCGCCCAAATTGCTCCTAGCACTGGCATGCATGTGCTCCACATATCTGAACTCAAACTCAGGCTTCACATTGGAATATCTGCGAATTTTGATCTCGAGAAAAGTACAAACCTTAATAGGGCTAAATTTCAGCTCCCTGGGAACCAACACGCTCCCAAAGACGGCATCAGCAAACTAACCCATGTAAGGCAGTCAATAATAACTAGCAGGAATAGCTAACAAAACTCAAAAACAAAACGAAGGAACTCTCATCAGTCACCTCTCGACGTCTGTTGCATGTATATTTCGGATTCAATTGTTTATGTATCATGCTACTCTAAGGTGACTCTCTTTATGGGACGTTCTACCGATTCTTGATCATCTGCTATAGAGTCCGTCTTATAAGCGTGAATTCTGTCCGATACCAAGCAGTTCAAAAATATAACACACCAGAATCGCCTTCTTGATTTCGGAAGTTTCGTGGCAAATAATATTCCACATCTTTATTCTCCCTTTGAAAGAAATAAAAGGATCCAGGATAACAAACCAAAAAGAAAAGATAAAATTTACACCCACGCGTCAATGCCGGCCAGCATCCTACTGTTCTGGAAAGCAGCAGCATAATCAAACACAGATTCGTTAGCAAATAGGACACCAGATGTTAAACAGGCAAGGTAATACCATGATCTTGCACATTCGGTAATTCTTTCAAATTCATAAATAGTTCATCTTAAATAGTATCCAACCTTGTTCCAAATCACAGGGGAACCAAGATTGAGGGCTAGAGTTGGGACATACTTCATCCTATCGTTTTCTAATGCTCGTCACTAATTAGCGCAAGCAGCCTACCGGAAGTAAATA